>LNAC01000125.1:3605805-3691349 GCA_002007465.1 Ailurus styani
AAAAAAAAAAAAAAAATTCATGGTAAAGCCAAGTAATAAAGACAGGGTGCTACCAGTGAAAAAGCAGATGAACAAATCAACTGAACAGAATAGGGAGCCCACTAATAGACCCATATAAATAGAGTAAACAGGTCTTGAACAAAGGAGGAAAGGCAATACACAGAGCAAAGACAGTCTTTTCAAGAAATAGTGTTGGAACAACTGGATATTCAAATAAAAAAGAATATCCTACATACGGACCTTAAATCCTTAACAAAAATTTATTCAAATTAGATTTCAGATGCAAATGTAAAAGGCAAAACTATAAAACTCCTTAGGTAGAGTGATGGCTGTTTACAACACCAAACACATAATTCAGAAAAGAAGTAATACCTAAACTAGATTTCATTAGAATTCAAAACTTATGCTCTGTGAAAGGCAATGTCAAGAAAATGAGAATACTAGACAAAAACTGAGAAAATATTTGCAAAAGACAAATGTAACCAAAAGACTGACACCTATTAGAATGGCCAAAATCCAAAATGCTGACACCAAATACTGGAGAGGACATAGAACTACACAGACCTCCACTCATTGCTGATGGGAGTGCAAAATGGTACAGTAACTTTGGAAGATGCTTTGGAAGTTTCTTAACTAAATACACTCTTACCATTTAGTCTAGCCAATTGTACTCCTTGATATTTTTCCAAATGAACGGATAACTATGGCCACATAAAATCCTGCAACAGATGTTTACAGCAGCTTTATTCAATCCAAAATTTGGGCATAACAAAGATGCCCTTCAGTATGTGAATGAATAAATAAAATGAGATATATTCAGACAATGGAATAATACTCAGCATTAGAAATATATGAATTATCAAACAATAAGACATAGCAGAACCTTAACTACCTATTACTAACTGTATGAAATCAAACTGAAAGACTACATACTATATGATTCCCACTCTGATATTCTGGAAAAGGCAAAACTATGGAGACAGTAAAAAGACTGCCAGGATGGGCACGGGGTGGGGTGGGGAGGAAAGGATGAAAAGGCAGAGCACAGAGGATTTTTAGGGCAGTAGAACTATTCTGTGTGATACGACAGTGCTGGATACATGTCATTTTACACTTGCTAAAACCCATCAAGTCCACAGCACCAAGAGTCATCTCTAATGTAAACCACAAACTTTGGGTGGTAATGACATGCCAATTTAGGTTCGTCGATTGTAACAAATGTACCACTGTGATGCGGGATGTTGATAGTGTACATTTGTGGAGACAAGGATAGGAGAATTATCTTTACTTTCTATTCACTTTTCCCTTGAACTTAAAATTTCTCTGAAAAATAAGTTGTTTAGTTAAAAAAATGAGTTAGGAAAAAAATGAGTTAGAATAACACTCCTTTAAGCTTATCTATAATCAGTCACCATTTTACTCAAACAGCACTTCTAATAAATATTCATCACCTTTAACCAATAAAATCCAACGCCCTTTCTAATATGTACCCCTCTGGCTCTTACTAGTTTGAAATGGTCATTGTAAAAACATATGAAATAAAACGGTGCTAGAAAGAACTAACTTGCTGGCCCCAAGAGATCACAATAGGCGAGGTGACTTCTCTAAGGTCTGCAACTCAAAATTCAAGTTAAAGTTTCAAGAGTTGACTAGACTCAAGCTTGTCAATCCATTCTAACAAAATTCACAAATGACTAATATAGAAACCACAATAATTTTTCTATTAATAACAAAAATGTCTGCATGTAGCTCTTCCCAGCTTACTCTCCAGCAGAAAGCCTGTTAAGTGGGAAGTCAAGCTGCTACCACAAGGTTGTGTAAGGAAGACTGCCAACTAAGAAATTTCAAAGTAATAATAAATAAGAAAAAAACTCACCATTTTACAATACCATTGCAACAGAGTAAACTGATTGATTTGATTCAGGTAAAAATCATTAACAAATACTAAAACCACTGGGTATTCATTCCTTACTAATTACCTTTTTAAAAAAGATTTTATTTATTTGACAGAAGAGCGCACAAGTAGGGGAAGTGACAGGCAGAGGAAAGAGAGAAGCAGGCTCCCCACTGAGCAGGGAGCCCGACATACAGCTGGATCCCAGGACCACCCGAGCCACAGGCAGATGCTTAACCAACTGAGCCACCCAGGCATGGCAATTGCCTTTTTTTTTAAATGGCAAAACTGGTGGGATCCATCTTAACCAAGTTCAAACTTCTATACATCAATAAGACAACTGACATCATGTGCCCCTGGATATGATGCATGGAAAACTCATGATCTATGGAGTGTTTCTCCAAGAATGGTTAACCTGAATCTAATTATGAGGCAATAAATGCAAATGGAGACACGTTCTACAAAACAACTATCCTGGACTCTTCAAAAATGTCAATGTCATTAAAAGCAAAAAAATGGTAGGTGAACAGTTCTAGATTAAAGGACATTACAGAGACATAAAAAATATAATTCATTAAAATAAAGCAAGCAGATATAAAGGAAGTAAGAACAACTGTGGATATCTAAACGAGTATTAGTGTTAAATTCATTATATCTCACTATGTAAGCTACTGTTGTTCTTAGAAAACATGATGAAGTATTTGAGAGTGAAGGGATATGAACTCTGCAAGTAACTCACAAAGAGTTGGGTGGAAATATATATGTGTAAAAGCAAACAGGTAAATGAAATGTGGCAAAATGTAAAGGTAAATGATATATGGTTACTTGGTACACTATTCTTGCAACATTTTTGCAGATATGAAATTTTTCAACATAAAAACTTATAGAAGAGGTTGCTCGTTGAGCATAAAATCTGGACAAAAAGATAATTCAAGGGAGGTACTGGCTGGCTCAGAGGGAACCATGGACCTCTTATTCAGAATACAGGTAATTCATATATTTCATGTAAGTATTTACATAATAAAAAAAATAACTGCACCAGAAATAAATAGGCTTCATCCTTGAGCTTAAAAAAAAGTCCAGTTTTGAACACAGATGATCACTGACAAGCTTACCCTTACTATGGCTCCATTTTCTATGAACCCATTATCAGTTTGTCATTTACTAAAGTCCCCATTATTTAAATATATCAATAGCACCAACCACATTACTGCCAGATCTTACTAACCAGAAACACTGGTATTAATTTAATTGAGATATTGTGGTTTAATTCTCTGAAAAAACATTTCTCTCCACGTCTGTTTGATGAAATGATTGTTGTCACTGCTTAAGACAAAAACCTTCATTTTTATCACGATACACTACTTTGGGTAATGTCTCATCTGTACTTAGAAAAACGAATGACAGTTTGTCACACAATCAAGATAGACAGAAGAACACCCCAGACAGAAGAAATAGTAAATTGGACTAACAAATTCCACGTCAAGTTTAAGGAATAAACAGTATATTATTGATGAAATATATAATATTGGAGAACATAAGATGGTGTTGTATGTCACACTAAAGTAAGCTTTAAATTTTTTTGTCTCAACCTGAAGATCTCAAGCCACTGAGTCAAGAAATCAATTTAGTAGGTCGTAATCAGCATTTTTTTTAATGAAGTGAAAAGATGAGAACAGAACAGCACATAGAGTGCATCACAGGCAGTAGGATAAATTTTTTTCATTAAACTTTTGTTTCCATTACAAATGTCTGTTTAAATGTGTGTACTGGGTCACAGATGTAAAATCTCTTTCTTTTGGTGAGTCATGGTCAAAATGAGATTTGAAAGCCACTACTCTCCAGATGACGGCAACTCATGGAAGGATAGGTTTCAAGAAAGAATACGGTAAAATGTGTCTTTACAAAATCATGCTGGCAGTTAATACAAAGCAGCTTTTCAAGCTAATGGGAGTCTTGAACTAAATTTAGTTACTTACTCTCTGCCAGTATGTTTAAGGAGGATAGAACAGTGTTAAAAAGAAAAGAGAACATATCATAAGCAGTAAAGAGGGTATAATTCACGCATGTTCATTTTATTGTTCTGCAGTTTCACACACACACACCCAGATAAATTCTGTATCACAAGGCACAATGAATTTCTTTTTTTTTTTTTTAAGATTTTGTTTATTTATTTCACAGAGGGAGAGAGATCACAAGGAGGCAGAGAGGCAGGTAGAGAGAGAGAGGGGGAAGCAGGCTCCCCGCTGAGCAGGGAGACTGATGCGGGCCTTGATCCCAGGACCCTGAGATCATGACTGAGCCAAAAGCAGAGGCTTTAACCCACTGAGCCACCCAGGCGCCCCACAATGAATTTCTTAATTTTTACATGGATGAAATAAAATCTTTGGAAGTCAGTGATAAGGAGAGTGATTAATTGGCAGAAAAAGAGATCAGGGACAGGGAGAAAATTAACAAACTACTCCAAAAGGAGAAAAGAGAAAATGAGGGTCTGAAGCCACAGAGGATTTAAAAAAGAAAGATAAAGAAAACAAATGTTAGGTTTGGAAGTAGTTTGGGAGGTAGAAAACAATCTAAGTAAATGTTTATAAACTGGAGTGGGAGAAGGAGAAAAAGCAAGCCAGAATGACTGAAATCTTAAAAAAATAACTATCTAAAAAGTAGTGAAGAACTTCCCTCTGGATTCTACACTACAATGCACAAGCTCCTCACTGTGGCATTTAAACCGTATAATGACAAGTGGGCAAGCTATTATATTTCAACTTTTATTCATTGCACTCTCAAGCCTTGTTACTAGACAAACAATACCATTTCCATAAATATTACTACTACTTTCTTAGAAGGCATTAATGACTCCACAGCACTGTAAGAGTTTGTATGATTTCAGACACTATAATGTTAAATGCTACTTTATCACATCACATAGGACAGGTCCCTAAAATAAAGTCAGAATAAAAATATTAGTTACTTTCTATTCACTTCTAAAATTATATCAAAAATGGTTTCATGATGAAAACATTCTGAAGATGATATTCAGGAATTTTAGAATTAACTAAAGGATGCAGTCTCCTGTCAGTCTGAGACTTGTGTTCCTTTCTTCTGAATTTCATGAGAAATTAATGTAATGACTAAAAGCAAACATCAAATCACATAGTTAACTTGTGTTTAATTACCAGCAATGACAAATTAAGACAATTCTTATAGAATTCCAAAGAACTACAGTTGACCCTTGAACAATACAGGCTTGAACTACACATGTCAATTTACACACAAATCTTTCTCAATAAATATAAGCAGTACTGTAAGTATATTTTCTCTTCCTCATGATTTTCTTAATAACATTTTCTTTTCTCGAGCTTACTTTACTGTTAGAACACAGTACAAAATATATATAAATACAAAATATATATACAAAATACATGTTAATGTGCTATTTATGTTATCGGGATTCCAGTCAACAGTAGGCTCTCAGTAATTAAGTTTTAGGGGAGTCCAAAGCTATACATAGATTTGACCTTGCAGAGGGTCATCATAGTGAAAACTAATTTAAATCTTATTTCTCTTACCACCAATCATAAGCATTATTATGTCCCATAAGTAAGTACAGTAGCAATTACACTCCAGATATCTCAGTTAGTTTTTGTAGTCAGTTAAGAACTAAAAGGCAGTTTAATGTTCCTAAATCTTCATATAGTCACCATGTAACCCAGTGATTAGAAATTTCCTCTAAATCCATGCTGAAGCAGACATGCTGAAACTCAACCAACATGGATAACCAAGCTTACTCACTATAATGGATATAATTAATGAGTGATCTTATAGTCCCTTAAGTAAAATAATACGGGGAAGATTATTTACACAGTTGTTGCCCAATAAAAGGAAGTTAATAAGGATTTGCATTAAAAACAACAAAAAAAATTTAAAAAAAAAAACACTAATGCTCCTGAAAAGAGATACAAACCTATAAAGAAAAAAAAAGGCCTATTATTACTTTTCATTCACATTCATTTATCTATGTGAATCCAGAAATAGAGGTGTCAATGCTCCTTTCTCTACTACCAAAATATACACATATGTATCTAAACAAACTCAAATATCTATAAACATATATGGTGAACTACTAAAACACTACTCAAAATATTTTAAGAATGTTATTAATCTACTGATTCCTCCTCAAAGAAGTTCATTCTCTTACTGAAAAAATTTATCTTAAGTGGTTTAAAAAGAGAGAGAGAGAGAGTATTCCATACTGGTTTCAAGCACAAACCTAGGGGTCAAAAGCTTGGTTTGAATTATTTGGTAGCTTTGTGAACTGAAAAAAGTTACCTAAATTCTCCTTACTTCAATTTCCTCATATATAAAACTGTTAGTTATACTTACGGGGGATAGGGAGGATGGAAATATATACACAGTTCCTTTCAAAAATTAATATATATATAATCTACAAAAAAATTAACAGTAGCTACATTTGGTAATAGAAGAGTGATATTTTTCTTTGTATTTTCCAAGTCTCCAAATTTTCTATAATAAAAATATACTCGGACTCCTGGGTGGTTCAGTGGGTTAAAGCCTCTGCCTTCGGCTCAGGTCATGATCTCAGGGTCCTGGGATCGAGGCCCGCATTGGGCTCTCTGCTCAGCAGGGAGCCAGTTTCCTCTTCTCTCTCTGCCTACTTGTGATCACTCTCTCTCTGTGTCAAATAAATAAATAAAATCTTTAAAAATATATATATATACTCATCAATCTTAGGGGTAAAAGTTATTTTTTAAAAATTACATAATAGGGGGCGACTGGGTGGCTCAGTTGGTTAAGCAACTGCCTTCGGCTCAGGTCAAGATCCCGGAGTCCTGGAATCGAGTCCCACACTGGGCTCCCAGCTCCATAGGGAGTCTGCTTCTCCCTCTGACCTTCTCCCCTCTCACGCTCTCTCTCACTCTCTATCTCCCAAATAAATAGATTTTTAAAAATCTTTAAAAAAATTTACATAATAGACAAAAAGTCCAACATACAATCAAAAATCACCCATCATACCAAGAACCTAGAAAATGACTTGAATGAAAAAAAGACAATCAACAAACGCCAACACTGAAAAGAATTACATATTGCAACTGTCTAACAAAGATGTAAAAGCAGCCATCATGAAAATTCTTCATCAATCAACTAAAAATTCTCATGAAAAAGACAAATAGGAAATCCAAGCCAAGAAATAGAAGTTATAAAAAACAACCAATGAAAAATTACAGAACTGAAAACTATGATAAGAAGGAAAACTTTTTTTTTTTTTAAGATTTTATTTATTTGACAGAGACATAGCAAGAGTGGGAACACATGCAGGGGGAATGGGAGAGAGAGAGAAACAGGCTCCTCACCAAGCAGGGAGCCCAATGTGGGGCTCGATCCCAGGACCCCATGATGATGGCCTGAGCCGAAAGCAGACACTGAACAACTGAGCCACCCAGGCGCTCCAAGAAGAAAAACTTAATGGATGGGCTCAACAGTAAGAATTACAAAGGACACAAATTAGCGAATTTGAGGATAGATCAATAGAATTTACCCAATCTAAACAAAAGAGAAACATGACTGAAAAGAAACTAACAAAGACTCAAAGATGTATGGGGCAAAAATAAATGATTCAATCCCATATCACTGGAGTCCAATACAGGAAAAGAGGGTGAAATTGAAAAAGTATTCATAAAAATAATGGCTGAAAACTTCCAAATTTGGAGAAAGACAAAAACTACAGATTCAAGTGAGAACTTCAAACAGGTAAACTCACTAAAATTATACCTTGTCACATCATCATTTCACATCTGAAAACAAAGGAAAAATCTTAAAAGCAACCACAAAGAAAAGATGCGTTACCTATAAGAGAACATGAATTCAAATGACAGATTTCTCATATGAAACCACAAAGTGCAAACGAAAGTAACAAAAAATTTTAAGAGCTCAAAGAAAAGTATTGTCAACCAAGAAATCTATATCTGACAAAACTATCTCTCAGGAATGAAAGGGAAATACAGACATAAGCAGGCCAAGAAACCTAAAAATCTGTCGTTGGCAAATGTATCTTTCAAAAATAGCTAAGGAAGTTCTTTCAGATGATAAAAGAAGGAATGCTGTAACATTAGGAAAGAAGAAAAAATAATGGAAAAAGCAAGGATATGGGTAAAAACTATAGATTCAATAGACTACCCTTCTATGCAAGAAGTTTTAAAATCATCACTGATGGATGAAATAAAAATTATACAGATAACCAAAAAAAAGTTAAGAGTTCATCAAAGTTTGTTTTCTTTTTTAAATATTTTATTTATTTGTCAGAGAGAGAAATACAGAGCACAAGCAGGGGGAGCAGCAGGCAGAAGGAGAAGCAGGCTCCCCACTGAGCAGGGAGCCCGATATGGAGCTCGATCCCAGAACCCTGGGATCATGACTTGACCCGAAGGCAAATGCTTAATAACTGAGCCACCCAGGTGCCCCAAAGTTCATCAAAATTTTAAAAACCTCTGTTCATCAAAAGACGCTATCAAGAGAGTGAAAAGGCAATGCTCAGAATGGAAGCAAATATCTGCAAAACACTTATCTGAAAAAGGACTGATATCAGGAATATATAAAGAACTCCTGTAATTCAAGAGGAAAACAGATTTAAAAATGGAAAAAAGATCTCAATAGACATTTCTCCAAGTAAGAATACACAAATGGCCAATAAGCACATGAAAAGATGCTCATTCCTTAGAGAAATGCAGGTCAAAATCACAGTGAGATAGCTCACATGGAGAGCTATTATGAAGAAGAAAAAGAATGCGGAGGAGAAAGAACAGAAAATTACAAGTAATGGTGAAAATGTGGAGCAACTGGAAACCTGATGCATTGCTGGTGGGACTGTAAAATGGTAGAGGCGCTATCACGGATGGTATGACAATTCCTCAAACACTTAAATACAGAACTACCATATGATCCAGCTACTAGGTATATACTTAAAATGAAAGCAGGGACTTGAAGAAATATTTGTGCACCATGTTTGAGCAGCATCACTTACAAGAGTCAAGTGGCGGAAACAATCTAAGTATCCACCATCAATAGGTAAATGCACAATCAAAATGTATGAAAAAACTAGAAGAGTACTCAGCCTTAAAAGGAAAATTTCAATAAATGCTACAACACAAACCTTGTAGACATTATGGTAAGTGAAATAAATCAGTCATGAAAGAATATTTTATGATCCCACTTACATGAGGTACCATACTTTTCAAAGTATGTTTTACCAACAGACTGCAGTTACATATGTATATTTTAATATCCAGTGAAACCACTAAGAAAACTCTACAATGTGATATATTTGAAAAGTATTATAAATAAATCAGGATGAAATACTAACAAATGCTCAACCAACACATAAAAAGAAAAGAAAAGAGGGCGCCTGGGTGGCTCAGTGGGTTAAAGCCGCTGCCTTCGGCTCAGGTCATGATCCCAGGGTCCTGGGATCGAGGCCCACATCGGGCTCTCTGCTCAGCAGGGAGCCTGCTTCCTCCTCTCTCCTCTCTCTCTGCCTGCCTCTCTGCCTACTTGTAATCTCTCTCTCTCTGTCAAATGAATAAATAAAAAAATCTTTAAAAAAAAAGAAAAGAAAAGAAAAGAAAAGAGACATCTGGGTGGCTCGGTGGGTTAAGTGTCTGCCTTAGGCTCAAGGTCATGATCCTGGGATTGAGTCCTGCAGCAGGCTCCTGCTCAGCAGGGAGTCTGCTTCTCCCTCTCCCTCTCCTCCTCCTCCCCCTAACTCATGCAAGCACTCTTTCTCAAAAATAAATAAAATCTTTTAAAAAAAGAGAGAGAAACAGAGAAATGAGATAAAAAAAAAACAGAAAGTGAAAACACAATGGCAGAAGCCTAAGAGCAAATGATATATCCAATAAAGGGGTTAGTATTCAAAATACATACAGAACTTTAAAACTCAACACCCAAAAGATAAATAATCCAATTAAGAATGGGCAGAAGACATGAACAGAGATTTCTCCAAAAAAGACATCCACATGGCCAAAAGACACATGGGAATATGTTCATAATACCATCAAGGAAACACAAATCAAAACTATAAGGAGATACCATCTCACTCCTGTGAGAATGGCTAAAAGCAGCAACACAAGAAACAACAGGTGTTGATGAGGATGTGGAAAAAAAGGAACACTCCTGCACTGCTGAGGGGAATGCAAACAGGTACAGCCACTATGGAAAACAGTATAGAGGTTCCTCAAAAGATTAAAGAAAGAACTACCCCCCCCCAAAAAAAGAACTACCCTATGATCTAGCAATTGCACTACTGGGTATTTACTCAAAGAATACAGAATGGGATACATGCACCCATGTGTTCATGGCAGCATTATTTACAATAGCCAAGATATGAAAGCAGGCCAAGTGTCCACTGACTGATGAATGAATGTGGTATTTATATAAAATGGAATATTATTTAGCCATAAAAAGAATGAAATCTTGCCATTTGCAACAACATGGATGGAGCTAGAGAGTATTATGCTAAATGAAATAAGTCAGAGAAAGACAAATACCAAACACTAATGGTTACCAGAGGTGAGGGAGGTGGGAGGAGGGTGGGTTAAATAGGTGATGGGGGATTAAGGAGTGCATTTGGAGTGATGAGTACCAGGTGATACATGAAATTATTGAATCATTGCATTGTACACCTGGAACTAATATAACACTGTATGTTAACTGGAATTAAAATAAAAACTTCTGGAGCACCTGGGTGCCTCAGTTGGTAGAGCAACTGCCTTCGGCTCAGGTCATGTCCTGGAGTCCTGGGATCAAGTCCCACATCCGGCTCCCAGCTCCATGGGGAGTCTGCTTCTCTCTCTGACCTTCTCCCCTCTCATGCTCTCACTCTCTCTCAAATAAATAAATATAATTTAAAAATATAAATAAAAAAATAAAAACTTCTAAGAAAAGTAAGCTCTAACATATCGACAGTTAAAATAAATGTACATAGTTAAAATATGTCAAACAAAGGCAAATACTGGCAATGTGGACTTAAGAAAAAAAATGACCCAACTATAGGCTGTTTATAATTAACTCACTTAAAATAAGAGGCGAAAAAGTACAGAAAAAGATGCAAGTAAACAAAATAAAAGCAGGGGTGGATCTATCAATTTGGACAGACTTTAGAGCACAGACAATTGCTAGAGAGAAAAGAGAAACATCGTATATTGATAAAGTACGGATCCAACAGAAATACATAACAGTACTAAATGGTACACACCAAACAAAATACAGCAAGAAGTTATAGGACTAAAAGGAGAAATAGACAAATTCTTGGTTATGATTGGGAACTTCAAGACCTCCTTCTCAAAGTCTCACAGAAATACTAAACAGAAAATTAGCAAAGATTTTAAAAGTTCTAAAGAACACAATCAACCAAAAGGATCTAACTGACTTCACCAAAAAACAGCCGAATATCCACTTTTATTTTCAAACATCCATAGAACACTCAGCAAAACAGACCATATCCAGACCATAAAACAAATTTAAAAGTACTGAAATCCTAAGAGTATATTCTCTGACCATAATGGACTCTAACTAGAAATCAGTAAGAGAAGAACAACTGGCAAGTCCCAAACACTTGGAAATTAAACAACACACTTCTAAACAATCCAAGCATCAGAGAATAAGTCTCTAAGTAAAGTCAAAAAAGAAACATAGAACTGAGTTTGACAATTGTTGAAAAGACAACACAGAAAAGTCAACATCAAAAGATGTGGGATACAACTAAAGCAGTGCCAAGAGGAAAAGGTATAGGATTAAATGCTTACATTAGCAAACAGAAAATGTCTCAAATCAGTATCTTAAATTCCTACTTCAAGAAACTAGAAAAATAGAAGAAAATAAACCCAAAGCAATCAGAAGAGAAATAACAAAAATAAAAGCAAAAATCAACAAAACTGAAAACAAGAAATCCTTTGAAATCCTTTGAAAAAATAAAACTGATAAATCTTTAGCAAGATTGGCAAAACAAAAAGAAGATACAAATTATTACGAATATCAGCAATAAAAGAAAGTATCACTAAAAATCCTAAAGCCATTAAAAGAGTAATTAGGAAATAATACAAACAAGTTTATGACCCCGAATTAGAATTAGGGCTCCCTACTCAGCGGGGAGGCTGCTTCTCCCTCTCCCTACCATTCTGCCTACTTGTGCTGGCTGTCAAATAAAAAAAATAAAATATATTTTTTTAAAAATGCATTTAATGTACCTAAGCTAGCAAACATCAGAGCTTGGCCTTGCCTACATTAAGACTCCTCAGAATACTTACATTAGCCTACAGTTGGGCAAAATCATCTAATGCAAAGCCTATTTCACTTAAAAAAAAAAAGTATTGAATATCTCGTGTAATTTATTGAATACTGAAAGTGAAAAACACAACAGTTGTAAGGGTACAGAATCCTTTTAAGTGTTATAGGTTGTGGTTGTTTACCCTTGTGATTGCATGGCTGACTGAGAGCTATGATTTACCGCTGCTGCCCAGCATGGTAAGAGAGAGTCTTACCACATATTGTTAGGCCAGGAAAAGATCAAAATTCAAAATCCAAGTATGGTCTTTACTGAATGTGTATCACTTTCACACCATCATAAAGCCAAAAAAATCTTAAGTCAGGGACTGTTGTGCTACCAATATTCAACCAAAATAAATAATAAATAAATCCACAACCGTTAAAAAAATGAATTCATAATCTTAATTCTAAAACACACACACACACACACACACACACACACACACACACACACACACACACACAATCCCAGGCTGAGATGTTTTTACCAGGGAGTTCTAGCAAATATTTAAAGAATACCAAAACCTCACAAACTCTTTCAAAGAGTAAAAAAGGAGGTAATGTGGCCTGCCTCATTCTGTGAGGCCAGTATTACCCAAATACTGAAATGAAACAAAGATATCACAAAAAAGATGCAGACCATATCTCTAATGAACTTAGACACAAATTCTCAACAAATCAACAACCTAAATTCAGCAATATTTGAAAAACATTACATACCATAACCACATGGGATTTATTCCACATATGCAGTGTTCAACATTTAAAAGAAAAAAGTATAATCTACATATCAACAAGCTAAAGAAAAAAAATCTCATATAAATTGACTCAGTAAAAGAATTTGGCAAAATCCATCACCCATTCATAATAAAAACTCTCAGTAAACTAGGAGGTCAGGTGATCTACCTTGCCTTGATAGAGTATCTACCCAACTATCCACCGCACCCCGCACCCCTGAAAAAAGTACACTTAACATCATATTTAATGCTGAAATACTGAACGCTTTCCACCTAAAACAAGGAACAAAGAAAGGATGTCTGCTCTTAACACTCTGAGTTGATACATTGGCTAGAAGTTCTAGCCAATGCAATAAGATTAGAAAGAATATTGTAAAAAGCCTCTAAAAACTAAAAGGTAATATTAGCGAGGTCAAAAAATACAGGACCAATGCAAAAATCAATCACACTTCTATGTACTAATACTGAACATGTGGAAACTGAAATAAAAAACATAAAAGTAAGTATAAATTTAACAAGGTGCACAATAGGACTTGTAGATATGGACAAGCTTGTTCTAAAGTTTATATGTAAAGACATATGCCTTTGAATAACTCAAGCCATCTTGAAAAGTAAGAGCAACCACTCTACCTGGTATTAGGACTTACTATATAGCTAGAGTAATCAAGAGTATGACAGCAGATGGAACCATATAAACCAAGAGACAACCCAGAAGTAAACCCATACATACATGCCCAATTGACTTTTTATAAAAGTGCAAAAGCAATTCAAAAGGAGAAAGAAAATTTTTTTTTTCAACAAATGATGCTGGAGCAACTGGATATCCATAGGCAAAAATATGAACCTCAATTTAAATTTAAATTTATCTTTTATAAAAGTAAAATCAAAATAGGTCATAGGCTTAACTAAAACTATTAAAGTACAAAGAGTATGATAGCCCTATAGCTATCATAAAGTATACTTTATAAAGTACAAAGCTATCATCGTAGAAAATGTTTGAGACCATGCTAGGTAAAGAGTTCTCAGACTTGCCTTCAAAAAGAAGTATTAATAAATTAAGCCTCAACAAAACTAAAAACTTTTGCTCACAGAAAGACCTTGTTAAAAGGAAAAAAAAGAAAAAGACAAGCTGTAGAATGGGAGAAAGTATTTGCACATAGCAGACAATGGAGAAATATTTAGAATTCTCAAAACTCAACAATAAAACAATCCTATTGGAAAACGGGCAAAAGACATGAACAAACATTTCACCGAAGAGGATATACAGAGTGCAAACTAGCATACAAAAAGATCTTCAACATCATCAGCCATTAGGGAAATACAAATTAAAACCTCAATAAGATCACTAAACACCTATGCGAACAGCTTAAAAAAAAACTTATGACACAGTATCAAATGCTTGTGAGAATACAGAGAACCTGGATTGCTCATACATTACTGGTGAGAATGTAAAAGGATACAGCCACTTTAAAAAACAGACTGGCAGTTTCTTATAAAACTGAACATGCAATTGCCACATAATCCCACAACTGCACGCTTGGATATTTACCGGACAAAAATGAAAACTTACGTTCACACGAAAACACAAATGTTCATAGCAGCTTTTTTTCCCTAACAGTCAAAACTGGAAATAATCCAAATGTTCTCCAGTGGGTGAATGGCTAAACTGTCCTACAACCATACCATGAAATACTCCTTAGCAAATGAAAAGGAACAAAGTATTAATACATGCAATGACTGGATGAATCTTTTTTTTTTTTAAAGATTTTATTTATTTATTTCACAGAGGGAGAGAGATCACAAGGAGGCAGAGAGGCAGGCAGAGAGAGAGAGAGGGAAGCAGGCTCCCCACTGAGCAGGGAGCCCGATGCGGGCCTCGATCCCAGGACCCTGAGATCATGACCTGAGCCGAAAGCAGAGGCTTTAACCCACTGAGCCACCCAGGTGCCCTGACTGGATGAATCTTGAAGGAATTATGTTGAGTAACAAACGCTAACCCCCAAAGGTTACCTGATTCCATCTGTATAACCTTGTGGGGGGTGGGTCGGTGTTTGTTTTGTATAACGTTTTTTGAAAGGACAAAATGAAAAACAGATTAGTGATTGCCAGGAGTTAGAGATAAGGGAGACGTGGAATGAGGTAAGTTTGATTATAAAAGGGAAGCACAAGGAATCCGGTGGTGATGAAACTCTTTTGTATCTTTACTGTAGTGATGATTACATAAATGTACACATGTGATAAAACTGCATAGAATTAAATGCATGCTGAACACACAGACACAAACAATTTTATGCAGAACCAATGAAATCAAAGACGTTAATTAAATCAATGTCCATTGCCTGGTTGTCATACCAGATGTTGCCACTGAGAAAAAAAATGGGTAAAGGACACATACTTTGTATTATTTCTTACAACTAAATGTTAACCTACAATTACCTCAAAATAAAATGTAAATTAAAAATCTGAGGGAAAAATCAATATTTAGGTAGATAGACAGATATGGATGAGAATATGGTGCAATAAGTGATATAAGTGTCTTAGCTGTGAACCCCCAGTCTAATGGGTTATACCTACAAAGAAGCCTTAAAAGAGAAAAAAAAAAGTCTCTAGGTCTTTCCCTTATGCTTCAGACAGATGTGTAAGAGAAAAGGAATTTCAAAAGTAATATGGACAGCTTCCAGTTGCTGAATACATGGAGATGGGAGACTGGCTAGAAGACTGGCATCCCGAAAGAGAACATGGAAGCTCTGTACCCTTTTCCACATTCCTTGCCCAATGCTTCCCTTCCATTTGGATGGAATTATATCTTTTGTAATAAACTGATAATCTAGCTTGATAAAGCCTGATGAGGTGTTTATGTTATGACACCCAGACAAAATAATAAAAATACACAACGCACACAAAAATGTGTAACACTGAATATTACAATTAATGAACTCAGAGTGAATACAGAAATTTTGCTGGAGTAATGTCTCCCCCACAGGATTTTCCACGGTTACCATCCATGGTCATATGTAGGATCTTTTCATGCTGTAAGAATCAGACAGGCACATAAATAATTTTTCCATCTTTCAACATACATGTGGCCAAAAAATGAGATATAAAATCACTAACACATATGGAAAGAAGGTAAAATACAAGGAAAGTTTTTCTTTCCTACAGCGAAACTTCCTTTCATGAAATAAAAACATGAGGATCCTGTTTCTCAAGTAGTAAGTGTGCATCTGCTCTGCATCAAAATCACGAAAGCCATTTTTAAAGAGACAGGGTTATCCAGTGTATCAGTCAGCTCAGACTGCTGTAACAAAAAAAACCACACTGGATAGCTTAAACCACAGAAACTTACTTTCTCACAGTTCTGGAAACTGAGTCCAAGATTAAAGTGTCAGCAGAGGTGCTTTTTAGTGAGGCCACTCTCCTTGGCTTCAGATGGCCACCTTCTCACTGTGAACTCACATGGCCTTTTCTCTGTGCATGTCACTCCCCTGTTGCTTCCTCTTCTTCTAAGGTCCAAAAGAATTACGGACCCACCCTTATGACCTCATTTAATCTTAATCACCGCTTTAAAGGCCCTATACACATACAGCCACATAGGGACTCAGGGCTTCAACCTATGAGTTTTAGGGGGACAAAATTCAGTCCATAATACCAGTGACTGACCAGCCCTGAAGTATCTTTATATGAGTACAAATACATATGTATGTATTATACTTACTGGAAGGGGGCAAGGCAAAGGAAAAAGTATAGTATTTGCATTAAAATTCTAATTCTATCACTCAGTTTTCCCAACAATAAAAATGAGGAGAATATCTATTCTTACTATATAGCTGTGAGAATTAAAAGAAATAATCTATGTAAAGTGCCCAGCATATGGTAAAGGACTAATCAATCCTGGACCTCTGCCTTTCATCCCCTACCCCCCAAAATTAATTTTTTTTAAAGATTTTATTTATTTATTTGACACAGAAAGAGAGAGATCAGATCACAAGAAGGCAGAAAGGCAGGCAGAGAGAGAGGAGGAAGCAGGCTCCCCGCTGAGCAGGGAGCCCGATGTGGGCCTCGATCCCAGGACCCTGAGATTATGACCTGAGCCAAAGACAGAGGCTTTAAGCCATTGAGCCACACAGGTGCTCCCCCAAAATCAATTATAACTATTACTCAAGTCTAAACATATCTGAAAAATTTTGGGAACTGGATTCTGTCCCAGTTCTACCACTGCCTAGCTATGTGACCTGAACCAAACCACTCTACTTCTGCATCTGGGCAATGAGAGTTTCCTCTATCACTAAAATACTATGTGTCTATGCATACCACTCATGACTATAATATCAAACACCAATACTACAAAAGCCAATCAAACTTTCCATAAAACTCCAGTAAAAGAGGATTACAGTAGGAAATTTCAATTCGTTCCTTAAACTCTTCCACAACTATCCTCCAATATGAAAAATGTATCTGCACAACACATCTGTAAGGTTAATTTTACCATCTTCTCTATCGTTAATGCTTCATCTTCCAAGTAGATCGCATATTCTTTTATATTTTTGTTCCCCCAAATGTTCATCGTTTTACTCACAAGAATCACTTAATCACTGAAATGTCTAAAATCACACTCCAAATCCTGTTGAGATATTAGACATACGGAGAAGTTTTCAGTAAACTGTACCTGACAACTGTTTTTAACTTAGCCCACCACTAAGCCTAAGGGAAGAACTTGTAAGTATTCGCCCTTTCTCCCACCTCATCCCTCACCACTCCTATCCTAATGTTACTTGGTATAAGTAAATATTGTAAATGAATAGCACATGAGGCGGGTTGTTACTTAGGTGCCCTCAACATATCTCACCTCCCAGTATCGATGCCCTTATACAGTCCCCACCCATACCAAATCTGAACTGGGTCATGTTATTAGCACTGGTCATCAGTACATCAGCAAACACAAAGAACGCAGACACTTGATAAATGTTGGCACAGTGAGGCTTGTCACTCCCTTGAAATGCTCCCTCATGAAACTGAGCTTCCATGCTGTGGAGAAACTCAAGGTAATTATGGGGGGGAGGCTACAGAGAGAGGGGAAAGGGAGAGAGGCAGTCATAGTCCCAACTACCCGCCAGCTGTTCCAGCCATCTCAGCTGAGGCATCAGATTTATGAATTAAGAAGCCACCTTAGATGTTACAGCCAACAGATGACACATGAAGCAGTCCCCCATCAAGCTCTGCCCAACTTTTAGAATTAAGAGCAAATAAGCATTGTTTCAGTCATAACTAAACAACACATGCAAGCCAAGAACAGGTCTTGTTAAGTAGTAAGCAACCAAGAAGTGTCAGCAGTAATAACGGTTATTGTTAATAATTATAAGTCCCGCCCCCACCAATGTATTGTTTGGGGTATTAGAGCTGCTCTTAGAGGCATTCTCTCATTTTCCTAATGGCCAGTAAAGAGACAAGAGTAGGGGCACCTGGGTGTCTCAGTCGTTAAGCATCTGCCTTCGGCTCAGGTCAAGATCCCAGGGTTCTGGGATAGAGCCCGTATCAGGCTCCCTGCTCATCGGGAGGCCTGCTTCTCCCTCTCCCACTCCCCCTGCTTATGTTCCCTCTCTCGCTGTGTTTCTGTCAAATAAATAAATAAAATATTTTTTAAAAAATAAATAAATAAAGAGACAGGAGTAAAGAAACCAGAAAGGCCTACTTTCTGTGTTCCCTTTCTTCTTTCTAACTTACAGCTGTCCTTTTTTTTTTTTTTTTTACCCCTGGCTGCACATACCGCGTGGACCCCAACGCCAGGGCTCCAACTCAGACCATGAGATCAAGACCTGGGCCAAGATCAAGAGTGGGACACTGAACCCACTGAGCAACCCAGGTACCCCTGTCCTTTTTATCTCTGCCAATAACGTTTGCCTGATTTCCCCAGAGTGTCTAATCAATGATCCAAACCAATTCTAGCCTTTGGCTGTGCTCTATATTCTCATAAACTACAGGCACCTTTTTCAACCTCCTTCCAGACCAGCGGTAAATAATTACGAGTTCAGTAGAACAGACTCTTCATTCAGGGTCAAAAGTTTATACTCCTTCAACTTGTAATTCTTTTTTACATGATAGAATCATTAGGCAAAGGGTGTGGGGACCAGTAAGGTCTTTTTCAGAAAATAAATTAAGCAACAGGGATAACATACTTGCTACTTTTCCTCAAAGATTTACTGATCCTAATTATATAAATTTCTTATTCCTTTAAAGCCCATGATCTTTTGTTCATAATTCACTAATGACATTTATCTTAATCTAGCCTGAATGATAGTAGTTGGTTTACTTAACTTCCTATTAGATCTATAACTGCCCCGGAAGAGAGACTTGAGAAAATGGGCATCTTACTCAGTTTTGTATCCCTTTAATAAAGCACCTACTACACTGCTGTACTATTCATACAAATAAGGTAAAAAAAAAAAACAAAAAAAAACCACATCTGGGTCCTGGTCAGCAATCACTCTGTACTTAACTAATCCTCGCAATTCTCACCCCCCAATTTTATTAAGAAATGACTCACCCATAGTTATAATGCAATTAGTGACAAAGTTAATGAATGCTACATGTCCTAACATTCACCTCTAACAATTATTTGGCTTAATTAAGAATGATTTTCTTTTTGTAGTGATAGTCACATGTTTTTTAAGGAAAAGAAAGGCAACTTTTAAATTCCTTATTTCCTTTTCCTTCAAGTTTCAGGCTTAAGAAGCCTGAATATTAAGTCCTTCAAGTTTCAGGCTTAAGACGCCTGCATTTAAGTCCAGGGTAAGAGCTATGCCACCTGCCAGGCAAATAATATCAAAGGCAAAGCAAGCAAACTAGAGCTCAGAATTCACCTAAACGGGGCAACCACTACTCAGCTCTAGCAAGCTACAATCAAACAGGAACAACAACCACATAGAGCCAAATCCTGTGATTTTGCAAGTGATGCTAGAATGTGAGACTTCTTACATGTGAAGTCTTCCTATTTTTAAATGGTGGCGACTAATTACTAAATGTTCCAAATACACCAAGGGAAAGCAATACATGTATCTGTGGAGTGGATTCAGTCCCAGGGCATCCTGCTACTATAGGCTCATAGTATAGAATCTACATATAATTGAAGGAGGACTAAGTGAACATGCTCCTTTACTATTAGCCTCACCTCTAAAGCAAAGAAAGCAGGACCACTAAAAGCAAGTCCATAAAATTAGAAGGTGTACCAGTGACAAACTCCTTTAACTTTCTTCTCTCTTGAAAAACAAATCTGTTAGCAGTTTTAGATACGGAATCTTTCACAGCATAAAAATACACAGGGAGAATTTTTTGCTTTTTAATTTTTTTCCGCAAAAATTGTGAAAAGGAAAATATTTAAATAAATATAATAGTAAAAGTTATACAAACTTCTCTGGCCTTAACCAAACTAATGAAAGCACTCAGTAATAAACATGAGACAATGATTCTCCATGCACACAGAAAAACAAGGTACAAAATACTAATGGCATTAATGTACTTGCACTCGTCTATCTATATATTGTCATTTGACTCTCTTGTGACCAACAGCACCAAACTAGCTGGATGTAAGGCTGAACTCCATGACGAGGGAACTCAAGAGTACTCTAACAAACCACTGTGTACTCAAACCTGTGACCCGAACCTCAATATGCTATCCAATAACTAAAGTGACCACTTACTAGTAAATAAATATTCAACTAGTCCAAGAACATTTCTTCTATACTTTTACAAATGATTTGATATTATTTAACCAAGTCAGTAAAGCCCTTTAAAAATAGGATTTATAGAAAAGATGTGAACTTCATCTCTAAACCTACTTACCCTGCTGGAAGCCTTTATGAAGTCATAATTTGTAATTTAATTAATCATGACAGATAGGCTTTTGGACTTCAAACAATTCTTTAAAATAACTATTAGTGAGGGAGTCCCTGTACCAACAGAATTAGCAGGCAATTTATTGACAATAAAATTATATTACTGTTACATTGGGATACTATACACTGAACACTTACTATGTTGCCAGGTACTGTGCTGAATACTTCCGGGTTCTCATTAAACCTTAAAAATGACCACATGACGGAGGTACCATTATTATCCCCCATTTTACAGATGGGGAAACTGACCTTTCCAAGATCACACAGCTATAAGTGGCAGAGTCAGGATTCCAACCCAAATCTTGTCTAACTTCAGAATTTGCACGCTTAAACACTACACTGTATTGCCTCCAGTGACTCTGGGTTGATATCTAAGATAAAGAAAAGAGGGAAATTTGTACTTCTCAGTGACAAATTTAAAAACGTACTAGAAATGGAGGATACTTTTCAGAACATGAACAATTCTCAGATACAGTCATACAAGTATTATTTCTATTCCCAAATACATATTAATAATAACGGAAATCTCACACGATGGACTTCCCACAAACACAATGTCTCCTAAGTACTCATTCATGTTTATTATTAAAAATTTAATGGGAACCTCTATATTTTCTGCCCAGTTTTTCCGTGAACCTAGAACTGTTCTACGAAATAAACTTTAAGAAAAAATTTAGAGCTACAATATGCCAAATATGCCTAATACAATTCAGTTATAAACACTGACATAAGACCATCTTCTTTCAGTATGAAAAGTTGCACTTTATTATAACCTCAGTGCTGAGCATGTAGTGAGCACTTAAACATTTAACTTTCAAAAAGGCTTGAAGGTATGTAAACGATGCTGTAAAATTCAAATTTTTAACACTCCCAGAACATCTTCAGAAGTCTGTAACACTAAGACATAATATGGTAAGTTGGAATAAAATTAGACGAAAAAATTGAACTCCTAATGAACAATATAAAAGGAATGCAACACTATTATACCATGGCTGACATAAATAAGGCTAATTTTATTTTTCCACCTTAAGTATCAAAAGATGTAGCCCGAAGTCAAAAATGGATTATTACAGAATCTTTCTCTAATTCATTTTGTAAGTCCTCTCTAAATCTTCCAGAGCTTATCCAAAACAAACAAAAACTCTCAATTGTTCCGAATGACTGTCAACACAAGAACCAAATATTTTTTCCTCTGATACACCACACCAAGGTTGTCAAAATTCTAAAGGTCAAATAATACTGATGTGAGGGATGTATTAAAACGGTTTTGCCATCTATTACCCTTCCCACCAACATTTTCTTCTCACCAAGGTCCACACCTTTATAAATACATACCTATGTTCGCTTATGAAGGGAATAAGGGGAAGGTACTCACAGTATGAAAAAACAATTTGGCCAATATATTCTTCAATATACTGTCAAAACTAATTGTCAAATAGAACACTGAATTGGCCACCAACAAAGTGCCGAAGTGTTAATCTTATTTTACTTCAGAATTGTACTTACAAAGCCTCAACTATAAAAGATTACACTGATATTAATAAACGAGAATTCTATAGCATAAATTACAGAGACTATTAGAGGACGGGCCCTTAATCACACCTGTAATTCACAGAACTCCTTTCCTTTCTCGCTGACCCACATCTTCCTAAGTGATCCGACGGCTTTTCGGCATCGCCATGCTTTCGAAGGCATGGGTTGGGATTTGCAGTGCCACAAACACAAAGCATTCTGACCCGTCCATGTTTCAAATGGTATCAACACCATACTCATTCAAATATTCCAGAGCTTCTTACTCATAACCTGGCTTCAACAGGGAATGCACGCACAGGTTAAAAGAGACTGTGACTGCCTTGGTAGCTGCAAGCTCAGCTGAATCCTAGGACGCAACCTCGATTTGGAAGAGACAGAACTATATCCGGCTCTCGATGGATACACATTTTTCCCAGGCTTCCCAATCTCAAAAACTTTACATCTTCGCAGAGTAACAATAAATAATACGAAGACGCCAGGGAGTATGCCCGTAGGGAAGATGAGTGATCAAATTAAATCCGTACGCGCGGAACCTGAAGCTTCAAAACTTTTCAGAACAAATCTGAACTGAAAGAACGAGGTAAGTTTTCCCACTTCCTTCCAGGAGCCAGCGGCCCCAAGCCCCGAACAGCTGTCTTGACTTACTGGTTAGTTGGAGGAGCAGTCAGCGGGATGGCCACCTCTTCTTCCTCGTATTCTGGTCCATCCAGGGAGTCACCCTCGTCCACTGTTCCCAGGCCCGCGCCCAAAGGGGGCAGCTGAGGAGGCGGCGGCAGAGGAGGAAACCCGCCGCCGCCCCCGAAGGTCTCAGCAGGCAACGAAGTGGTCCCCTTGGCGAGAACCATCTCTCCTCCAGGTCCAGCGGCAGCACCAGCCACGCCAGCAGCAGCACCTCCCCCTGACAGTCCGGCTCCCCCCGCTGCTCCTGCCACAGACCCGGCTCCTAGGAACCCGGACCCCAAAGCGGCTCCGCCAGCCAGAGCCCCGGCCATTCCGGCCTCCGTCAGCCCAGAATAGGGGACGGCTGCCACTGGCAGGGCCGGGGGTATCTTCACCCTACAGACTGCCTGATAAGCACTCGAGCCTGCGGCTGCGCCGCCTCCAGCTGCCCCGGCGGTCACCGGGCCGCCCTCCTCACTGCCGGCCTCGGCCGCCATCATGTTGAAGCCCGCTCTACTCTAACCTACCCTACTCGCCCGGGAGCCCCGGGGGCCACCAGGCCCGGGCTCCGAGCCGCCCCACCCAGGCGCGTCCCCCTTTCAGCTCCCCAGGCGGAGGAAACAACAACAAAAGGAGAGAGCCCGCCGCCGCGCCCCCTCCTCGGGCCACAGCCCAGGCTCCGGAGCTGCCCGGGTTACGGGAAGCGAAGTGGGCAAAAACGCCTGCAACGCCTGCACAAACGCCGCCCCAAACCTTCACCTTACACACCCACACTCACGCGCGCACACACACACACACATGCACAGAAGTAAAAAACTTCCTGGCTGCAGTAAAGAGGAAGGGAAGCACAGAGGAAGCGGCTGGGGCGGCTGCCTCTCCTTCAGCCACCGCCGCCGCCGCCGCCACCGCTTCTTCACCACCCTAGTTCCGGCCACCCCCACCGCAGCCACCGCCGGTGCCGCTGCTGGGGCCGGGGCCACTGCAGCCGCTTCATTCTCCACCGGACTGGAGATGGGAGGGGTGGGGAGAAAAGAGGAAGGGGGGCGGGGTAGTGGGGAAATCGACTGAACTGCTCCCAACCTGGAGCGCTCAGTGAAACCGACTGAGAGAAAGGAAGGCGGGGCACCAGAGGAGGAGCCGAGGAAAGGAAGGGCGGGGCAGGAGGGCGAGGGCAACTTCTGCGCAGGCGCGTTCCTAGCGCGGGGGTGAGGGCGCTGGGCCTGGAGGGAGGAAAAGGAAGAGTCCGGAGGGAAGGAAGCGGCGGGGGCGCGCTGTGCGCGGCTGCGCTCACTGTTTCGGTCGGGTTAGAGCCCGAGGTGGCGTCGCCGTTTCTCCGGTCGGTGGTGCGGGCGGTGGCACGCGTCTGCCTCCCTGGGTTTTGTCGGACGGGCTTTGGGAGGAGTGGGTACCCGAGCACGCGGGCGCTCGGCGCTGTGAAAACAGGAGCGACGGGAGGGACGCGGAGGGGTGGAGAGGAAGGAACAGAGAAAAAGGGAAAGGAAGATCCCGCGACGCCAGTTCCCTGCTTCCTGACTGGTAGGAAAAACACCTTCAGTCAGTGGCGCAGAAACCAGACGGCCGAGGCCCGGGGGTAGGGGAATTGCTTCGAATTTAAAAGCAGTACTATTAATTTTTTTTATTTTCGTCGCATACTAGCAATCACTATATGACTATTCCGTACTAAAAAGAAAATGAAGTTTTAAACAACGTTCTGAAACTCAAAAGACGTAAACGAAATAGGGGAGCACTATGGGGAGAGCGAAGTAAGAATTTCGGAATAAATAGTGGTTGTAAAGTCGGATTTCTAAGAGTATAGACATTTTGTTTTCTTCACTCACATCAGCATCTCTCCTCTCTGTCCGGTCTCCCCCCCCCCATACACACACACACACACACACACACACACACACACACACACACTTAACAGTGTCATCGCAAGTCTGTTGGGTACTAATGAGGTGTGTAGAGGAGGGTTGCAACGCTCATTTGTGTGCAGAAGGCTGGTCATGTTCCAGAATGCATACGTGAAGAATAGAGAACCTTGAACAAGGCAAATGTCAAGGTTCCAAAGTGCCACATAAAATTGTGCATAGTTTCAAAAATGATCAATAAACTGAAATCTCATACTAAATATAGCCTTAGAGATGGGTTTTGTTTTGTCTTGCATGCTGGAATATATATAAACGATTCTGTCCATGCCTATAGGTGGAGGAATCATTCCCATTGTTTGAAATTACAGTACGGGTAATTTTCCCTTTGCATTCATACATTGTTCTTTTAAATTCTCCCAGGAGGAATCCCACATTGAATGCCTTTAAATATTGGTCTTTGAGATAACGTTATTTCTGCTGAGGAGAATCAAACCAACAGTGGAGCACATAGGGGATGAGTAGGAGCTCTAATAGAGGCCCAGGGAGAAAAAGGAAAAGAGGGTGCCTGGGTGGCTCAGGTCATGATCTCATGATCTCATGATCTCATGATCTCAGGGTCCTGGGATCGAGGCCCGCATCGGGCTTTCTGCTCTGCAGGGAGCCTGCTTCCTCCTCTCTCTCTCTGCCTGCCTCTCTGCCTACTTGTGATCTCTCTCTCTGTGTGTATCAAATAAATAAATAAAATCTTTAAAAAAAAAAGGAAAAGACCACTAAAAGAGGTGGCGAGGTGCACACAGATATTTTCCTTTTCTTTAGAAGCTTGCACAAACCTATTTGACAAATCAGTGACAAATTTGATTAATCCTGAGGACTCCTTCATTGTGCTTACTCTTAACTCAGTGTACCTCTTGAGAGAGCGAAGGTGGATTAGTCACAAGAGTGGTCTTAGACCAATGTTATCCTAGGAACTTGTTAGATTCTTGGGCTCATCCCAGACCCTCTGAATCAGGAATCACTGGAATCTGCTTTAATAGTCCCTGCAAGTTTATACATTTAGGAACCTCTATACTATAGTATGCTAATCAAGAAGGAGGTATGCAGTACCTAAAGTGGTTCTGAAAGAAAGAAGACTAGATGAGAAAGCCAACTCAATGCCATTCATTAGGTAGGTGGATAAGAGAAGTATTGTGTTGCTAAGCCCTGTACTATTCTACAGAAGAGGTTGGAAAATGAGAAAATACATAATGAAGTAATTTCATAATATTTAAGAGAATAATGCAGTCCTACTTCTTACAGTTGCCTCCCTGGAACAGTTTTTCTTTTAAACTTAGACCCTCAAAGTGAGACAAGAACTTCAAAGTACCTATTGCACCCACTCCCAAAAAATTTTGCATTAGCATCCTAGTCCAAAACCCCATCCCAATTACCACCATCAGCCTTGATAAGACACTGGCCTGGCAGGTTATCACCAACTCTTATTACTGATCTGAGTGCTCACATATCATCTGTATGCTGCCTAATTTGCAGAATTGCCTTCCTTCCTCTCGAAAATTCTTTACAAATAAAGGCCAATATTTAATGCAGTCCAACACCAATTACGTACCGAGTTGTATTGTTTTCTAGTTNTTGCAGAATTGCCTTCCTTCCTCTCGAAAATTCTTTACAAATAAAGGCCAATATTTAATGCAGTCCAACACCAATTACGTACCGAGTTGTATTGTTTTCTAGTTCCTTTTAGGTGTATGTATCTATGAACCTACACTGCAAATACAGTGTATGGTCTATCCTACTGCCTAGCCTAGTGTTAAGCATCCATGCCAATAGCTTTGAGCAGGTCGTCATTCTTTTAACAAATTCTGGACTCGATCAGCTCACGTCTTTGGACGCCAATTGCTCAACTAGTAGGAAAAAACCTACTATGTCTGTCCATATATCAACCTAATACCAATATCTTACCATATATTCAATCTTAGAGTTGTGCTGTCATTTTTATCCATAGAGATTACCACTTATCTTTCATAGATACTTCCAAATATCTTATATACTCCTTTCATTGGACAGATCTAGACTTTGATCTTTACTATTTCTTGTGTGCTTCCTGAATCCCAAGTCGGTCTTCTCTCTTCAGTGACATTTTTTTTTTTTTAAAGGATCATATGTTTATACCTCATTTTTTTGTCTGTTGCCTTTTTTTTCTTTTTCTACTCACCTTGACCTTCTGGCTTTCTCTCATTTATATTCTCATGTCTCTTTTCTCCTGCTTCTTTCTCTCTCAATTTCTACTTCTATGTTTCTTTTTCTCTTCTTCCAAGCCCTGTATTTCCTGACTCCTTGACCTTTCAAGAGTCAAACTCCTTAAAGTTTCATGAGTCAAAAACTGAAGAACAGTTTTAAAAAAATTATGAAATATCTATGTGGAGAGAGGCATTACAGAGATTCTGCAGGAATTGGTGTTAGATGTGGTGCTATGTAACATCAGTTAATGAAGGGAAGTAGACAGTCTGTTAATTAAATTCACAGATAATAAACAAGGAGGTACTGAAAAATAGAATATACAAAAAAAAGAGGAAAATTCAAAATAGCAATNTGAAGGGAAGTAAACAGTCTGTTAATTAAATTCACAGATAATATTAAACAAGGAGGTACTGAAAAATAGAATATACAAAAAAAAGAGGAAAATTCAAAATAGCAATTTACCTTGAGTAAAACAATCTTTGATATCTATGACTTTAGGAAAGTTATCCAGATATTGAATTAAATACAGTGTTTAATGAAAATAAATAATCAAAAATGCTGGGCAAAGACTTATGAGTGAAAAAAATCTAAACATTTTTAATTAAAAAAAATTAATTTGGTTCATTCTGACTTTATTGGCAACTTAAGTATGAATGTAATACATTCCAACATATTTTTTCAGTTTTGATACCTCAGTTTGTGAAAAGGTAGGCAGTAATTCTTAGGCAATAATACAATTTTAGAGAACCTCAAGGGGCTTACAGTAAATATACGAGTTGTTTCTGAGGGGAAAACTAAGCAACAAGTGATAAAAGAGCTTACAGCTGTGTTTGAAGAATCCCAAATTGTTTTTCATGCCCTAGTACATACTCAGCTATACAAATAGGCTTCCAAGTTCATCTAAATAATATCAGGAGGTTTCAGTCACCCAAAAAATCTTGAAAAGAAGCTTTACTCCTAACCTTAATATTCCTACTGCATTTGCTGACCTCATCTTAAAGTCCTGAAGAGCACACATTTCATTATTAGGGAGATATTTTAAGAAAGTACCGTTGAGGAGATATAGGTTAATGTAAATTATTATTATTTTTTAATTTATTTATTTGACAGAGGGAGAGAGATCACAAGTAGGCAGACAGGCAGGCGGGGGGGGGGGGGGGGGGGGGAGAGCCCGATGCAGGGCTCTATCCCAGGACCCTGGGATCATGACCTTAGCTGAAGGCAGAGGCTTAACCCACTGAGCCACCCAGGCACCCCTAAAGTAAATTATTTTAATGAAAAAGTAAATGGCTCTGCAGAGATTACCGTATGTGATATAGTAACTAAATAAGATATATGAAAATTATAAAGACTATGAAGAAATTTAACAATAGTATGATCTCTGAGGCTGTAAAATAAACTTCAAAGAAAATTATCAGAAGCCCTCTTCTGATAGCTAAAGGAGCTTAGAGCAGTTGGATCTAAATACTCTTTCTCTTGAAAGAAGAGTTGACAAGTGTCTTTATTTTTTTATTGTTTATTCTTATTCTTCTATATTTATTTTGTTGATTTTTCATTATTCTTTATCAGAAATTCTCCTCCTTCATTATTTCTAATCCTTTTTTTCTTTGCCTACCATTTTCCTCTCACCAGAAACATTTCTGTATTTCCTGACTATACCTTGGTTCCTTCACATAGTTCCTTCACTATACAATGAAAGGGTTAAGTGTGGTCTTGAGTTAATTATAGATAAAATAAGGTGAGAGTTTTAAGTACATTAGAAAAAGTTGTGAGTAATGTAACATTACAAAACCAAAAAGACTTTTCTTAGATATTTCTAACTATAATTATTTCTCAATTCATGTTCCTCTGAAGAGATTTTCAACTTCACCTGTTAACACTTTATTTTTTGACTTTCTCTTCATTCTTTATCTAATTGTTAAGATAACAATGAAATATAACACATATATAAACACATAGCAGTGATTTCCAGATTTCTGAATTTTATAGACGACTGAAGCTTCAACAAAAATTGAGAGACTATTAAATTGTTATGAAGTTGCTGACTTTTGGTTTTGTTGTTATTAACTACTATTTCCTACCACTGTATTTCATAAAAGGAAAGGAAATTTCAAGACAGAAAGAAAGGAGGGGGAGGGAGAGAGAAAAAAGGGAAGGAATTAATTTCAATAAAAAGACTTTTGATTACATAAATTTAGCTTCATGAAAAGTGCATCAAATATTATGTCCTTTTTCATTTTCCCACAGATTTATTAAAAATTGGCATTAGTTTGCTGACAAGGTAGGTTAGTCTGGGCTTTTCCAGAAGCAGACTCTGAACAAGACTTGAGTGGTAAATCATTTATTTGGGAGGTGATCACAGGAAATTTCAGAAAGAGAGTAGGTAAGGGAAAGAAGCTAACACAAGATGTGTTAATGAGGTTACTGCTGTGAGCAACTGGGGCTCAAATTCCACTAGGGAGCCTTGGGAGACAATGCAGAAGGCACCTGAGAGTTGTCATACCTGAGGGACAAAGAAACTGGTTTTCACTTATCACCTCTCATTTGTCATTGATGGAGGGATACTCCTAAGAATATCTCCTCCCCAACCCGTCTACACTGCCCTCTATGCAAGCTGAGTGTCTCCCAGTGCTAGAGAAAGCCCTCAAGTAGAGTTAACTGGCTTTTGGAGTGAAAGGCTATTATATGCAAAGAAAAGGTGAGTGTCAAAGAGGTACGGAGTTGGTAAGGCCAGTACCCACTATCCTAGGGTTTGAAAACCTGTGTGATGAAGAACTTATTCCTGTTAAATAAAGGTATTCTGGAATGTTATTTGTTACACTTAAGCCATTTTATATTTAACTTATCCTACTCTATGACCTACTAACTTTATTTAGCACAACTGGCTAAGAGGCTTCTTCAGTGTTAATCATGGTATAGCTGGAATAAGAACTCATCATTTCCTAGTAATGTGTCCTGCAGCACTCCCAGAGGGAGTGGTTTTCTAAGATTCTCCATTTATTGCTTAATATCAAACATATTTCCTGTCTTTTTTTAACATGTACTTTGATCCATGTTATAGAATAGAAGCAAAGGTGATTATGCATTGGATATAAAATAGCTTATTGATAACCAATGGAAAAAACTAAAAAAAAACTATTATGAATATTAAAATAGCATTTTTGAAGAAATAATGTGATAGTATGTTTTACTCTTTTTTTTTTTTAAGATTTTATTTATTTGATAGAGTGCAAGCAAGTGAACTGGCAGGCAGAAGGAGAAGAAGAGGGAGAGGGAGAAGCTGGCTTCCTGGTGAACAAGGTGTCTGATGTGGGGCTAGATCCCAGAACCCTGGGATTATGACCTGACCTGAAGGCAGAGGCTTTTTTTTTTTTTAAGATTTTATTTATTTATTTGACAGAGAGAGAGAGAGAGAGAGATCACAAGTAGGCAGAGAGACAGGCAGAAAGAGAAGAGGAAGCAGGCTCCCCACTGAGCAGAGAGCCCAATGCGGGGCTTGATACCAGGACCCTGAGATCATGACCTGAGCCAAAGGCAGAGGCTTAACTCATTGAGCCACCCAGGCACCCCTACTATGTTTTACTTTATTAAAAGTGGTTCAAAATCCAGGCCTTGTTGGGCGCCTGGGTGGCTTAGTGGGTTAAAGCCTCTACCTTCGGCTCAGGTCATGATCTCAGGGTCCTGGGATCGAGGCCCGCATCGGGCTCTCTGCTCCACAGGGAGCCTGCTTCCTCCTCTCTCTGCCTACTTGTAATCTCTCTCTCTGTGTCAAATAAATAAATAAAATCTTTTAAAAAAAAAATCCAGGCCTTGTATTTGTAGAAAATTTTAAAGTCATCCAAGTGCTTTCTCACACATTGTCTTTTTCACTACTCTGAAAAAGTATGACAATACTGTTATTCTTAGTTGACAGATCTGTAAGCTTTTGAGTTCCAAAGGTGTGGTCAATTCACCTCAAGTAATGGTGATTTATTATAAGGATGACTGGGGAAGTATGGTAGGTAAAAAAAAAAACAAAAAACTGTCCCACAATAAAATGTCTAGCCTCATATAGGGAACTGTAATATCTTTATTGTTCGGGACCCAGAAGCAGCTCTAGGGAACTAACAGGAATGCTTGCGCTAATGCCTGAACAATGGGGACCATGTTATTATCACCTTCAGTGGCAGCATCGTTCCCATGACTCAACTGCTCAGTCATGGTCACTGCTGTATTCTGTTTCTCTGCTCAATATAGATACTGCTTCTGCTGATTCTGAGAATACCTCCTGTATCAACCACCCTCTCTTCATGCCTATCTCATAATTCCTGCTTCTTTGTGGTTTCCACTACTTCCTTGCTTCCACTTACAAATATTTATTAAGTGCCAGGGAAACAGTGGTGAGCCAAAATAGGCGTGGTCTTTGCTTTCATGGAGCATATGGTTTGGAGAGAGGCAGACGTTTTCATCAACTAGCCACATAGATAAATGCAGCATCTAACACTAAGGTAAATGATATTAGGGAAAGAAAAGCTAAAATGACTTGAAATCTTTATGGTTCTTACAGTCATTCAACAGAGTTTTTGTTGAGTGTTCATAGAGTGTTACGGTATAATAATGCAGGCAGTATATCAACCCCAAAACTTGGATGCTGTTTTGGACAGACAGACTGGATTTAAGTCCCTCCTCTGCCACTGCTATAACCCTGGTCAAGTTACTCAACTTCTCTGAGTCTCAGTTTTTGCATCTATTATATGTATGGATAGCAATATCTGTTGGCTTAGGTTGGATTCCTCCAGAGGCTGATCCCAATATTAGAACTGGATTGTAAGTTATTGGAAGGTGAGCCCAAAAAGCTGGAAGTACTTATTCTCCAACTCCCTTCCATCTATTGGGAAGGCTGCTCTTGAGAGTCTTTAACTCCCTCTACTTCTGATATGTCCTATGCTCACGACAAGAGAGAGCTCCTAGTCATTAGGTAGATTCCATGACCTTGCACTAGAGTGCTGAGTGACATAGGAACATGGGTGGGGTACCAACAGCTTTTAAACCCACCTTTAGGAGGTTTTTATGAGGATTTGAGATACCAAGATAATGGAACAAAATAGGAGCTCAGTAAATTATATCTACTACAGTAGATAAAAGTCTTGTTGAGAGGCTGAGATATGCACTAAGGAAACAGTAACATGATAATATATTACAATGTAAAATTCAATATATAATTGTTAACATATGTTAACATTACATATAATCAAAATAATTGTTAACATGTTAAGGTACTGCAATGGTAGTTCAGAAGAGTCAAATAGTTTGTGCCCTAGGAAAAAAAAAAGTCAAAGCTTTTTTTTTTTTTTTTTGAGCTTCTATTTAACTTTCTCTATTAACTCCTTTAGTAGTAAAAGTAGTAAAAGAGGGACTGGATTTCAAGGAGACAAGGAAAGGTGGGAAGACAAGATTAACATTTTTTCTGTAGTAAAAAAAGGAAGTAGCCATCCTTACCAGAGAGGTGAGTTCATAACCAGAAAGAAAGATGAAGGATAAGTTGTAAGTTAGGGCAAAGTTATGGAAGTTTTAAAAAGCTAATCAGAGGTATTTAGATTTCATCTTCAGGCAAATAGGCAGCTGCTGAAGATAGCTGAATAAGGAAGACCATTAAGGTAAAAATCTAAGGATGAACATTAAGTCTCAGATCCTGAAAGGGACATTGGAGTTCATCTAGTATAAGTCCTACCCAATACAAAAGGTCTTTCTGGAGAAGTCTGTGACTTTGAAAAAAATGTGAATATTTTCAGTGATTTGATGTTCATAAGATATGACATTAGCTATGTTAGAAAAGTGGTTCCCCTTATTGAGCAGAATTGTGCTCCTGGTGACATCCTCACAATAGTCCTAGTTCATGTTTCTATATTTATGTTAAACACAGAGCCCTTAAAATACTTGACAATAACTAGTTAAGTCCTCCAAGCCATCTTCCTAAATTCTAAATGTTGGGAGTACCCTTGGCTTTCTTCCCTATCTACTGCTCTTTCTAGATAATTTGATCCAGATTAATGACTTTAGATACCATATATATGCAAATGACTCCAAAATTAATATCTCCAACCCCAGTTTCTCCTCTTAGCCCAAACTGTCCCTTGGCATCTCCATCTGAATATCTTTTTTTTTTTTTAAGTAAATGAACAAGCAGGGAGGAGGATCAGAAGGAGAAGCAGAAGTTTTGCTGAGCAGAGAGCCCTAGGTGGAGCTCGATCCCAGGACCCTGAGATCATGACCTGAGCCAAAGGCAGACACTTAACCGACTGAGACACCCAGGCACCCCTCCATCTGAATATCTTATCTCCAACAAAAAAGTCTTGAATTTGCTACACATAAAACTTCTTCCCCCAGTATCCCCATGTAGTAAATGGTATCAACCATTCCCTTCATGGCCAGAAACCTAGATAACAGCAATTCCTCTTTCTCTCACATCCCACATCTAATTTGTTAGTGCATCCTCTCAGCTCTGCCTTCAAAATATATCCTATATTTCATTGCATTTCAATCTTAATTGCGACCACTGCAGTCTAAGCCACCATCATCTCTTATCTCGACTTCTATAATAGAATTGTATAGCAGTCTTCTGGCTTCCCCTTTTCCTCCTCTTGTTTATTGTACACACATTAGCCAGAATAACATTTTTAAAATGCAAATCAAATCACTTCACATTCCTTTTTAAAATCCTCCTATCACACATCATAAAACCCAAACTTCTTCCCATGATCTATAAGGCCTCACATGACTTGACCTCTGCCTCTCTTAAACCTCAGACCCTACCGCGCACCTCCACCTCTCAACTATAGTCTTGTTACACTGAGTATCTGTCTGTTTCCTGAATATACCAAGAATCCCACTATCTCAGAGCCTTTAGACTTATTATACCCTTTGTATGAAATACTCTTCAATGGAGTTTTGCCTGGTTTACTTCTTCCCTTCATCAAAGATTGCTCAAATATCATGTCCTCATAATGTTCTTCACTGACCACTCCAATCACAAAAACCTTCCACTTATACTGTTTGATTTTTCTTCTTAGTGGTTTTCAGTACCTGAAGTTATGGCATATTTTTATTTGTTTGTTTACTGTCTTCCTCCACAAATAGATTATAAGCTTCAGGAGGAAAGGATTTCTGCCTATATTAACTGCTATATTCCACTTGTCTAGGGCAGTGTCTGCCACATAGTCAGTGCTCAATACATCTCTGTGGAAGGAAGGAAGAACAGATAAAAAAGGAAGGAAGAAGAAAGGAGCTAGAATGTTTGGAAATTCATATCTCACTGCTGAAAAACATCGCATTTATAACAATTGTCACTGAAATATTTCCCTATGAATATTCGTGAAGTCTCCCTACTGCCATATTCATACAACTCAGTATTTATCCTGGGGTATTCTTTAAGTTTGGGTCTAATATTTCAAGCTTTCAAGATTTTTTTAAAAATCTACATTATATAATATATTGACTATTCTACCTTTTTGGTATTTATGATGGTTAATTTTATGTATCAGCTTAGCTAGGCTATACTAGCCAGTTATTTAACTAAATACTACCGAGGTGTGCCTGTGAAGATATTTTGAAGATATGGTTAATAGTTAACTCTAAGTAAGGGGGATTACCATCAATAAGGAGCATGGGCTTCATCCAATCAGTTAAAGGCCTTAAGAGCAAACACTGACGTTTCCTGGAGAAGACATTCTACCTCAAGATTGCAGTGTCAACTCCTAGCAAATTTCTAGTTTGCTGGCCTGCATTTCTGATTTCAAACTTGCCAGCTCTACAACTGTATAAGCAAATTCCTTAAAATAAAAATCTCTCTCTCAAGATATGTACCTATATCTATATTTATATGTCTGTCTATCTATATAGAGAGAGATAGATATCTGTAGATAGATTATAGATAGAGAGGTCTATCTATCTATCTATCTATCTATCTATCTATCTATCTATCTATCTATCTACCTACCTACCTACCTACCTATCTCCTATTGGTTCTGTTTCTCTGGAGAACCCTAACTGATTTAATGCCTGATTATGTGAAAAGCAAATCATATATATCATCAGTCAAATCCAAATCAGTAATACAATGAACAGAACAAGTACAAAACTACCAACCTCTCTGTGTGGACAGGAATCCATTATTTTATACTATTTAGGTGTATTTGCTCAACAAGCAAAAAAATCCTCTTAGCCTACATTTATCTTATTCCTATGTGTATTATAAGCAATTTTGAAAATTACCTTGCTAATTTCAAAAAAGAATGTTTATAGCGTTTTTTTCTATCAATTTAACAACTTTATACAAAAAAAATAAAGGAGAGCTTGGTATGCCTTGTTATGAAATTCTTCTTGATAATCGTAACTAATCATTGTCTCTCATCCCACAGTCAAAACAACTGATTAATAATGTTTTCTAAAATTTTGTTAGGCACTGGTGTATTTATTAAGGATGTCTGTAAAAAAAATTTTTAATAGAGGAAAGAGCTAATATTTAAAATTTCTATTGTGTTATGTCATCTCATCTCATTTAATCCTGTCAGTGACCTTAGAGAATAAATATTACTATTTCTATTCAGTAAATAAGAAAACCAAAGCTTCTAAAAGTTTAAACTACTTGCCAAAGTCAAACTATATATCACAGTACTCTTCTAGTCAGAACATTTATTCAATATTTACTTTCTGGTTTCTCTTATAATTATTACAGTGACTCATCCGACTAATCAGGGAATCCATTATCACATCTGTAAAATTCTTTCAGTAGACTAAAATATAATTTTTATGAAGCTTTTTATTGGAACCCATTTAAAGCAACCATGTTCCCCTTTAATATTATCTAACTTATTCTGAATCACAGGTCCTTCTCAAATTGATTTCCAATCAAACCATACTCGGAGTCAACTAGGGTTAGGAATTGAAAGGAGTTTGTAACTGACTGGATATGAGAAGTAAAGAAAACATAGGGTTTTTTTGGTTCTTTGCTTTTTAATGACTCCAATATATTAAGTCTAAGATAGCACTGGTAGATTGTACTCCTCACAAGTTGCTCTCTGCTTATCTATAAGATTATATCTACCTACATATTAGCATGTGACTTGGAGTGCCTACCTGTCAATGGAGTATAGTTTCTAGCCCCATTGTCAGGTTTGACCACGTGATTTGCTTTGGCCAATGATATATAAACAAAAATGACTTACACCACTGGATATTTCTGCCAATGATCTTCTCTTTCCCATTGCCATTAGAATAGAATGTTGTAGGGGTGCCTGGTGGCTCAGTCAGTTGGGTGTCCAACTCTTGGTTTCAGTTCAGGTCATGATCTCTGGGTCCTAGGGTGGATCCCTGCAATGGGCCGTGCACTCAGTGCTGAATCTACTTGTCCCCGTATCATTCTGCCTCTGCTCCTCGCCCACCCCACCCCTCACCGGGCTCACATGTGTGCACATACTGTCTCTCTCTCTCTCAAAGGAAGGAAGGAAGGAAGGAAGAGAAGGAGGGAGGGAGGGAGGAAAGAAGGAAGGGAGGAAGGGAGGAAGGGAGGAAGGGAGGAAGGAAAGAATGTTCTATGCAAAGACTATTCCTTCAGTCAAGGTCCCAGAAATAGGAAGATACATTGGAGCAAAACCATAGGCAAACTTGTTGAAAAACATGTAATGTGAGCAAGGAATAAGTCATTTTTTAAGTAATAAGTATTATAAGTATTAAGTTAAAGTAACACACATCTGGAATCATTTGTTACTGAAGCAAAGTTGACTAATAAAGGCAAAGGGTCTATAACAAACTCAAATACAGTGATAAGTAATGGTGATTTAGGATTATGCTAATAGATTAAAGAAATGCTGCAAGTTTATATAGCCTAGAATCTAAATTATAAATAAGCTTTTTCTACCATTTGGAAATAACCAAAACTATCTTCCACAAGATTATGAAGATTCTTGAAGAACAAAAAGGCTTTAAAATTTGAATTACCTAAATAACTATCTACATAGCCATTGCTAGGTCAAAATGCATTAATTTATAGACAGAATTTGACTATTATGATAATAGCATAGATAATTACGTTTTTGTTTGGAGTGGGGAATCTGTTCTCTTGCACTAGGTATTTGAATTGATTTTCTATTTTCACTTTTGCCGTTCCTCATTTGCCTTTTAACAAATCTTAAAGCTGATGAGGGTTTCTGCATCTGTACTTTGTTATTTAGTATATACATTTTTTTTTTTACATCTTGGCTAATAGAAAGAATATCCATTAAATTTCTATATTTTGGAAATATTTGAACCAACATCAAGGATTTTTTTTATTAGAAAAACCAAAACAAATACAGTAGATTACAAAAATACAGTGCCATGTTATTTTCCTGGTCAGTTAAAAATTTATGACCTATGCATATAGCTTGATTTATTTAAAATTGTGATTTACCCAAGTAAAATATTCAGTCTTTTAAGACTTGGCATTCACCAAGGCATGAGATGATTTTGGCCTGAAGTTTCTTAAATGCATTATGTATTGATGATGTTATTTCCTAAGCTTTCTGACTGAGATCATGGACAATATGCTGCTTATATAATCTTTATTCTTCGATGATATAGTAGGTTCAGCTTTTTAAAATGTTCTACTAAACCAATTATCATAACATTACAGGAATAAATTCACTTGATAAGTTTTGGAAGATGATGTGGATGTATTATTCTTTTTTCTATATTCTATAACTATAAAGGCTTTATATCATTCATCTGATGTGAAGAAAAGTTCTGACATTTATTAAAGGGCTAAAAATTTGTGATTCATTTTCATCTAAAACAATTTGCTGTCCCTTATAGTAATTATTTTTATTTTTAAAATTGATTTGAAATTTTCTTGTTGTTAAGTCGATAAAATATTACCATTTTATTTCATTTTATATAAACTAGATAAATATTTTCTTTAAAACTACTGTTGTTCCATGTTATAACAACAGTACTTATTTCTAAAAACTTTATATTAGTCTTATGTTCTGTTACAGAAAATATTTCATAATTTATATTTTTGTTTAATTTTTGATATATCAGCATTTATTTTTACCTCTTTAATTAAAAAAAATGTTAGGAGAAGATAAAACCAGGCAATGCTATGACAAGATTTATGGATTCTGTAGGAAAAGAACACCATGATTATGACAGATCTTGTTAGTTGTTTATCCATGAACCTCCTCCTACCTCCTTCCTTGCTACCTGAATCTTGATTTTGTTCAGGACGGCAATGATTCTAGCCTGAGCAATGAATCCCAACTGCCCCAAGCCACTCTTTAGCAATCCTGTTCCCTTTTTTCTCCAGCCACCCTTCAACTCAACATAACCTACAATCTACTTGGGTTCCTTTATGGTTTCTGGATTTGTGTCAGTTAAAAAGACCTTCTTCATTATTGCACCAATTTTAGAAATTCTTCCAGTTATCTTCTGGTGTTTTTATGGTTTCCATTTTAGGTTGTTTAAATCTTTAACTTACTTGGAATTTATTTTGGTATACGGAGTGAAATAGTCATCCACCTTTTTTTTTTTCTTTCTCTCTAAATATAACTTTATCCTTTCATACACTTAGTCATTGTTTTTACTTTTTTCCCATTACACACTTACCCTGGTTTAAAACATTTTTGATTCTCAGAGTGAGGTATTATTAAAAGGAGGAAGTAACGTTAGGACTCTCATATTTTAATTATCTTTGGCATTCAGGGAAAACTTCTATTATACTTAAAAGTTTGAATAATGGGAGATCAAGAACAACCTGCTAGAAATACCTCTTCCTTCCTCCACTTTATGTAAACATCCACTTTAGAGTGAAAATACCAAAGAGGAAAAAAGAAACTTCCATAAATATATGTGAAATACGATGATTTATCCAAAATTTTGTTGAAAATTTTTGGGTGTCAAAGAGAGTTCTGGCACTACACCTTTTAAAAGCTAAATAGAGATCTTTTGTAATTAAATCCTGTATGTTTAACAAAGGGAGGAATCACTTCTTGCTTTCTGTAGAGGAGATATGCTTCATATGTCCCCTTTCCCTTTGAAAGGATTCTCTTTACAGATAGAGATAGAATACAATCATTCATAGGTTGAATGATTGAATACAAGAATACAAACATTCATCTAGGTTAGGAACATAAGTTTATAAGATGATTCCCTTTAAAAAAATATGAACCCCTACTAATAGATTTGAGAAAGATAATTTTTTACAAAACTGGCAAACATGAATACTTGTTGAAGATGGGTGATGATAGTACTTGGAGGTTTTATTTTGTATAAAGATTCTTAGAACAATGGGAGAGAAGCTTCCAGCAAGAGGTGAGGAGGGCTCACTTCAGAGGGATGCATTCACATCAATTAACACCTGGAAATAAAGTTATCATTTCCTAAGCATTTGGAAATAACCCTTGTCCAATCAAGAGGAACAAAAAGCCTGAAAGGAGAACAGGACAAAATCTTCAAAATGTAATAGAGAATGAAACTGAAGACAACTACCAAACGTTCTTGAAAACAATGTCTTTCCATTAGACTAAGGTTGTGTTACATCACTCCATGAGTGTGGCTGACTAGTTGTTATGAGTCAGCATCACACCCCAACTTTTAGGACATTATGTCATAGTTTTGTAGCTATTTATTATTTCTTTCGTGAACAAAGGGTCCTTCTCTTCACTAACATTTTGAGCTGTTCAGGCAAATTTAGAATCTAAAACCTAAACAGTATGGCATTTAGATTATAAGGACCCAAATTAAGTAATTAACAAATATAAATGATATTAAATATCATTAATTATATATTATATTCAATATCATATATCTATTCTGATTTCCATTTTAATTTGAAGATTCCAATATTCTTTGATTTGAAATGAAGAATGAAACATGAAACAGCTTGATGGCCATTGAAGCTACATTTGTGTTGAATTCTCACTTAAATTCTTCTCTTATAGCTTCATTTTTTATCAATATTCAGTTCTATAAAAATGTAATTAAAACAACAAGAGAAAAATGTTGGTGAATGTGGTATAGTTTCCTCCCAAGCCAGCTCCCTCTTGTAGGTGATTGAAGCCAAATGTTACATCATGTTTATTCTCAACTTCGTCTCCCTCCAGCCCCCCAAAAAAGAAAAGAAAAAATTTAAAAAATAGACAATGGCTGAAAGGGACCAGGATACATAAAAAAATCAAAATCATTTTCAAATATGTCACAAAGATGTCAATGAGAAGAACTGGAATATAAAATGACTCATTTTAAATAACAAAGAAATGGCAAACAGAAGGAATAGATAAGAGAAAAAAAAACAATGTGAAGGTGGGGAAGGGAATTGTATTTTGTTATTGCTTGTGTTGTTTTGGCTGACAAGGAGAGCAAGGAATTTCCAGGAAAAGAAGATGTATAAAGAAGGTTTTTATGAAGTTTTGAAGAGTGATTGGAATATGCATACTACACTTCTAGAGTCATATCTATATTTACTTTGGATGTGTTTCTAAGCTGACATAAATCTACCTGAAGTTGAAATAAAGTAGGCCCAGCTTTATTCAACCTCCAGTTTAATAAAATGAGCTTCAGGTATGTTAGCCTAAAGCATGTGTGTTGATGCTGCTTCTTAAGGTTGCTATTTAAAAAGACGTCAAGTTAATTTTATTATCAGTGACTCAAATATTAGCTGATGTTAAATCAAAGACTGGGAGAAGACTCTCTGTATTGGAAACCCTCGTTGCTCATTCATTCTTCCACTAAATTCAGACACAGGATTGATAAAAAAGATCACAGGCATTGTTTTTACCTAGAACAGCTTGTGTTCCAGATCTACAGCATACAAGGGGTGATTTTAGGCAAATCAAACTTAATAGGTTCTATTTCTACATAGTAAATTCAATGATTACTTTTTTTAGTTCTAGAAGTTCCTTTTTTTTTTCAAAATTCCCTGATACTGTTTGAGAATATCATTTGTTTTTCTAAGTTGTTTTAATCTTGAATCATTTGAACATACTTATGCTGAAGTCAATATCTAATAATTCTACTTTCTAAAGTTCTTGGGGTCTAAGCATGCTGCTTGTTGTGTTTGTTGACTAAAACTGATGATGGATGATTTTCTCATGTATTTCATAATCATGGATTTTATGTGCATTAAAATCAGAGCTTTAATTGCGGCAATCTTCATGATGTTCTTCTAGAATGGTTCGTATTTTCACGTCTGGGCAAGATGGGAGTAATGGGGACTATATTTACCCTCCTATCTGAAACAACTAAAATTCGGGACAAAATATATGAAACAATAGTTTTTAAAAACAACACACATTAAGCAATGAGGACAATGGTCCTTCAGAGATGGGAAATAAATGAAGTAAGCTCCATGATTAGGAGGGTTTCCAGGGAAAGGGCACACAGAAAAGGCCCAGCCGTTTTTTTGAGGTGAAAAAATGGAACTGGGAATGTGGAAGACCAAGGAAATGAGAGATTACAAATCAGAATATCAAAGAAGAGAGCTGCAGAGAGAGAGAATTCCAGAGATCAGTAGACAGTCTCCTCACATCTAACATGCTAATTAAAAGGCAAAGATTGGACAGATTGGACAAAAAAGTAAGACCTAACTATGTATTATCTACAGAAAACCCACTTTAAATTATAAAACATAAAGATAAAAGGACAGAAAATGATAATATACCATGCCAATACTAACCATAAGAATGTTGGCGTGGCTATATTAATAGCAGACAAAATAGACTTTACAGCAAAGAATATTACCGAGGATAAAGAGAATCACTTTATAGACTGATTCAGTGTTTGCTTCTGCATTTCTACCCATGAGTATTATTGGATTTGATATTAATGCACAACAGAGAGAAGAATGTAGGCCTTAGCTGAATAAAAGGCAAGAAGTTGGCACTGAGGCTGGAAATTTCTTAGCTTGAAGGTTTCTAGACCTTAGAGAGAAATACTAATCTCAAATCTGAATGTTGTCCTAAGACAAATTCTGAGGAGACTTCATTTTCTGACCCAAAATGCAGTGTGATGACAAGCTTTTCTATCTTTGATATTATAGGGATAGTTTTTTTCTACTTCCCTTTTGATGGATTGAGGTGAGTCCATCTGTTTACAAAGGCTCCCAGTTCTAATCCCTCATCTTACCTTATCCAAGCCTTGCCTCCTCATATGTCTATGCTTACAACAAATGAGAATACTTCCCATGCCCCAACCTAAGACAACTCCACCATCAGTTCACACTTTTAGCTCTAATGTTTAGTTTTTTTCTTCCCATTTGATCTCTGGGGATTTCTGTTACTTTCTGGCTAGCTCAGCTATGCATGTAAAGGATATTTGTTTTATTTTACCAGGATTTGTTGTGTGTCTTTTTTGGAGGTTTTTTGGATATAGATTGCCATATCACTGGTAATGAAAGTCTGCCTTCGTCTAAGTGAAATGGAGATATTAGTAGCTATCACAGGATGAGGGTAATATCTGAAGATTAATATTTATAGAAAATGCCCAACACAGGACTTGGAGTATGGTTAGTGCTTGATACAGACAGTTATCATGGGGTGAGTGACCGTGGTGTCAAAGCCATGGTGCTCTGAAGATTACAAAACTCTAAAAAGAGTGTACTCTGAAGAACAAAAATAGGTTGGGCACAGGTATCTTGTTATTTTTGTAGTTTCAGTAGGAATTTATCAATACTTTTTTTCAAAAACTTTTCACTTTTCTTGTCATGATTATAATTTTTTTTACATGAAGTACTCGTCCCTTTTTGAGGAAAAAATAGTATACAATGTAGTTTCACTATTTGAGAGTAACTACTGTCTAAACAAACTACACTGAATAGGATATAAATTCTCAAGAAGGAAAAGTTTATCCATATCTTTGTTGAACTAGTATTGAAGATACTGAGATACAAAATAGATAGTTTTTGCCCTAAAAAAGCTGGGGATCTGGTGGAAATATGAGACACATACATACTTGCAAAAAAGCAGCTAACTGTAGTACCAGAAAATAATGTGGTTTAAAAAAAACACCCAATGGTTACAGATAAGAAATATTATGGGAAGTTCCAAAGAGGGAAAGCACTTTGGTCTGAATTAGTCAGGAAAGACTTCACAGCAAATGTGAAATTAACTAGGTAGAATTAGGTAGTGGGGGAAGAAGAGAGCCAGAAGAGAGGGCAAAAAGATGAGCATGAGCATGGAAGCAGCCAAATGAAGAAGTAAGAAGGCTGGCCTAACAAGGGGGTCCTTCGTCAAAAGGAGGAAAAGCACATTGAGGATGGCTCTGAACATCAAGGACATATTTAAGCATTAGGAGCAAATGAAAATTGAGACAGTGACATGGGGTAAAAGACTTTATAGGATAATTGCCACTCCAAGATATTATATGAAATGCTCCTTTATATATCTATCGTTCTTCTTGCACTAGAAAATATGCTTCTGAGTCTAGGGGCTTCAGCTGTCTTATTTACTGCTGTCGTCTTAGCATTTAGATCATGGCTTAATAGGGGTGCCCCTGAAAGAAAGAATGAATGATTCATCCAGCAGTAGTATGCAGAACAAACTAGATATAAGGAGAGTTTTGAGGCAGGACAACAAGTTAAGCTTTTGATATAAAGCAGGTGCAGTGAGAATGGAAATTACAGGAAACATTGTAAAACCACTGGTGACTTACTCATTGTGGCAATTTTGGTGCCTGGCATGGTGCCTAAAGACAGCAGGCCCCTGGTAAATGTTTATTTAATGAACAAGGGGAATGATATTAAACTTTGTGACTCGATTTGTTATAGGAATACGGTAGGGAAGGGCATGGAAGATGACTTTGAAGTTTCTATTATTAGTGACTGGAAGGATGGTGATGCCATGAACAAAAATAGGCAAATTAGGAAGGAAGAGTTGTTTCAGGGAAGAAAATGCTGCATGTTGTTTTGGAAATGTTGAATCCAATTTAAACTGTAAGATACATGTACATGCTTATAGTTACTAAACAAGTTCAACAACAGCTTATGTTTCACAGGTATGTTAGCTACAATATAATTCTTCGTATTTTTTGGCAAATGATTTCTAGAATTATCCTTTTTGTAAATTTACAACATTTTCTAAATTTTGTAAATACCAGAAAAATCCAGTAACATTCTTGCATGGGTTCTCTTAAAATTAACTACTTTAGTGTAAAAAATAAAAATATTGGTAATCCAAATGAGTTTCTATTTTTATTTTTTTGAAGATTTTATTTATATTTTATTTTTATTTAAATTCAATTAGCCAACATATTGTACATCATTAGTTTCAGATGTAGTGTTCAATAATTCATCAGTTGCATATAGCACCCAGTGCTCATCACATCACATTCCCTCCTTAATGCCCATCACCCAATTACCCCATCCCCCAACCTCCCTTCCAGCAACCCTCAATTTGTTTCCTGTAGTTAAGAGTCTCCCATGGTTTTTCTCCATTTCTAATGAATTTTTTAAGATTTTTATTATTTTATTTAGCAGAAAGAGCACAAGCAGTGGGAGTGGCAGAGGGAGAGCTAGATGCAGGCTCCCCACTGAGCAGGGAGCCTGACTCAGGGGCTGAGCCCTGAACCCCGGGGACCATGACCTAAGCTGAAGGCAGATGCTTAAGCAACTGAGCCACGCAGGCAACTTTAGCATGATAATGTTAAATGTATGTAGTTTTTTGTTTACATTGTTTTATCTCTGTAATTTTTAACAGTGAACCATTACAATTTTTCTTCCTCTTCCTCCTTTAATTATCTCTCTCACATTTTTTCTAATCTTAATATTATAACAGAATGGATTTTTATATTACTTAAATATGTTCCTTGTGTTGGGAATTTACATGTGACCAACATGCACATATGGGCGTCAGCAGGATTCTAAAATGACCCCCCAAATCCCCATTTCTTGGTGTACAAGCCCTGTAGAATCCTCTCCCCTTGAATATGGGTCCTATGATTATGATGGGATAGTCACTCCCTTGATTTGGTTATGTCATATAAAACTTCATCAAAGCCAACTGAACGGACAGATTCTCCTGTTGGTCTTGGGAGAATTGCCATATTGTGGAGAGGGCCACATGTCAGGGAATGGTGGGCAGCCTCTATAAAGCTGCAAATAGTCCCTAGTTGACAGCCAGCAAAAAAGCAAGGAATTCAGTCTGTAGGAGTAAGAAAATGAATTCTGCCAATAATCAGTGAGCCTGAAAGACCCCAAAAGTTCAGAAGTGATCACAGCTCCAACTGACACCTTAATTATCAAGCCTGAGTACAAGACTCAGTTAACTTGTACCTGGACTCCTGACCCATGGAAACTGTGACATAATAAATTTGTGCTGTTCTTAAGCTGCTAAATTTATGTTTATGAAGCAATGAAAAACTAACACATCACCTATAACTTTATTATAAACCGCTATGCTTTTTTGTCTTAAACATTAAATGTTTGTATCATATCTTATTTTTTAATTTTTAGACACTGATGACCCTAGTTTATATATCTCTTTGTCTGTAATTATCCAAATATTAGACTTTAATGGCCTCTGTCATGGATTAGTAGCTAAATTGCTTCTTGATTATTGTCATTTTACTGTTTTAGAACATCTTATTAGAAGATTATTACTGACAAATCATAACCTTCTCTTTAATATTTGTTAATCATATACTTTGATTCATAATATTTTTATTCACAGGGCACCTGGGTGGCTCAGTTGGTTAAGCATCCAACTCTTGGTTTTAGCTCAGGTCATGATCTCAGGGTCATGAGATCCAGCCTGTGGGTCGGGCTCTATGCTTGGTGGGGATTACTTAGGATTCTCTCTCTCTCCCTCTTTCTCTTCCCCTTTTTCATGATTTCACTCTCTCTCAAATAATAAATAAATAAATCTTTAAGAAATAATAGTAATTTTTTAGTCATAAGTTTAAGATACAAATTGACATCCAAATATTAAATAATTATAAATAATCATCTCTGGTACTGCAAAAAAGGAATGACACTCACTATATGTGTGTGTGTGTGTGAGTGAGATATCTGTAAATTACTGGCATACTTTTTAATTTCAAATGGATATTTAGTGCTTATGTAGTTTTATTTGAGGTTTTAGCAATAGCCTTAACAGTCTTTTAAGTGTCAATTTTTAGTCAATTTACAGGTACAGAGAAACAGGTCAGTGAAGTGCTGTTATTCTGAGGGTTTTTGTTGGTGAGGTTTTGCTTTTTAATAAGGTAATACTGACATATAACACGTGCACAGACATATATAAATCATAGCTGTACAGCTCAGCTGATTTTCACAAAATGAACACTCCCAAGTGATCAGCAACCAGATCAATAAATAGAAAAATAGGGCGCCTGGGTGGCTCAGTGGGTTAAAGCATCTGCTTTCGGCTCAGGTCATGATCTCAGCGTCCTGGGATCGAGGCCCGCATCGGGCTCTCTGCTCAGCAGGGAGCCTGCTTCCTCCTCTCCCTGTCTCTCTGCCTACTTGTAATCTCTCTCTCTCTGTGTCAAATAAATAAATTAAATCTTAAAAAAAAAAAGAAAAAGAAAAGAAAGAAAAATAACCCCTTTCCAGTTCCTACACCCCTTACCCCAATAATAACCATTAACCTGACTTCCAACAGCCCAGATTCATTTCACCTGTTTTCAACCTAAGTCAATGGACTCATGCAGTTTCTAATATCTGGATTCTTTCATTCAGCATTATGTTTGCGAGATTTATTTACATTGTGGTAATTATGGCTCATTAATTTTTATTGCCATACATTATTCTCTGCTACGAATATGGAATAATTTATTCCACTGTCGATGGACATTTGGCTTGTTTCCAGTTTCTAGCTATTACAAACAGTGCTGCTATGAACATTTTTACCCATTCTTTTGTTGAACAGATGTACATATTTCTGTTGGGTTTACGCCAAGAGAAGCGGTTGTTCCAATTTACACTCTCAGTGAACTGGAAGTGTTCCAGATCTTCCACATCTTCACCAGCACTTGATATTGTCCCCTTTTAATCTTAACAGTGTTAGAGATGTGGAGTGCTGTCTCTTTAAGGTTTTAATGTACATCAGCCTGACAAATAATTGAGTTGACAACCATCTTCATGTTTCATTGGCTATTTGGATATACTCTTTCTTTTGTGAAGGGCTTTTTAAGTCTTCTGTTCATTTATCTATTGGATCATCAGTTATTTTTTTTACTTATCTGAGCTCTTTATATATTATGGATATGAGTTATTTGTTAAATATATAAACAAATATGTTTTTCCATTCTATAGCTTACCTTTTTACTTTCTTAAGGGTGTTTTCTGATAAATAGAAATTATAAACTTTAACATAGGTCAATATATTTTATTTCTTTTTAGTTTATCACATTTTGTGTCCCTTTTAAGAAAGCTTTGTCTGCTCCAAAGACATGAGTATATTCTTCTATGTTTTATTCTAGAAGCTTTATAATTTACCTTTCACATTTAGCTCTAAAATTCATCTGGGACTGTTTTGGTATGTAGTCCTTTGGATATTCTATGTACACGATCATATTATCTGCAAATAGCAGTTTTATTGCTTTATTTCTGATCTTTGAGCCTTTTATTTATTTTTATTGCACAGGCACTTGAAAAGAATTTGTATTCTAATGTTGGATGTACTGTTCTATCTATGCTGGTTAGTTCAAGTTTGTTCATTGTCTTGTTTAAATTTTCTACACCCATAGTGATTATTTTGTCTGCTAGTTTTATTGGCTTTTGAGAGAAGTTTTTCAAAGTACCCTATTACGCCTGTGGTTTTATATATTTCTCCTTTGAGATGTATCACTTTTTGCTTTATATATATTTTTGTTTCAAGTAGGCTCCACACCCAGCATGGAGCCCAATGTGGGGCTTGAATTTATGACCCTGAGATCAAGACCTGAACTGAGATCAAGAGTCAGGTGCTTAATGGACTGAGCCACCTAGTCACCCCACTTTTTGCCTTTACATATTTTAAAGCTTTATGATTAGGTGCATTTGAATCTTGAAATATGATATTCTCCTGGTGGGTTAATCCCTTTATTGTTATAAAATTTTCCTCTTTGTCTCTAGCAATGCTTCTTGCTTTTATGTTCACTTTGTTCTGATATTATCCTAAGAATGTTGTGGCTCCCTTTCAGGATCTGTTTGATTTAAGCTACTTTAATGCTAGATTCCCTCAATGAAAAAGGTAAGCTTTCTGATACTATGGGACAACATAATACATTTAAATGCGATATTGATAATATCTTGTTTTAAATGATATTTTAAATTTTTTCAAAATACTTTAACATTTGCTATATTATTTTCATAACCTGCCTCTGTAGGCTAGGCTTATTTGAAGATACTAATATCTAGGTGATTATAGTCAATATATTTGACTACTAGTAATGCATGGATAAGAACCAATCAAAATAGATATTTTTCAGTAAGGCGTAATGGTAGATATAGACTGAATAACAGCTCAGGTTACAGCCAAAACACTCTTCTTCAATTATTAAGCTTATTTTAATAAAATCAAAGAAGTATGAATATCCACGTAATGACAGGTAAGATCAAGCTAAGGAATTAACCACAAGTGAATCAATGTATAAATGTACAAAAAGAGAAATTCAGAGAAGACCAGGATAGAAATTATTCTTTAGTTGTCCTTAATCATGGGTTTCAAGTATTTTTTTATTGAAGAGACTCCATTAGATTAGCTTTTGAAGTCAATATGCTTAATTCATTTGTATATATAATACTAAATTAAATATTATATATTACACTAAATTAATATATTACATAGATCATTAAATTAAATATATATGACATATATACTTACATGAACTATGTAATAAATTCTTCTATATAGCTTCAGAAATTTTTTTTTTAAAGATTTTATTTATTTATTTGACAGAGAGAGACACAGCGAGAGAGGGAACACAAGCAGGGGGAGTGGGAGAGGGGAAGGCAGGTTTCCCACCGAGCAGGGAGTCCTTTGCTGGGCTAGATCCCAGGACCCTGGGATCATGACCTGAGCCTAGATCCCCTGAGTGGAAGGCAGACGCTTAACAACTGAGCCACCCAGGCGCCCCACTAGTTTCAGAAATTCTTAACAGATTCTTTTTCTTTTATAAAAATCACAGTTAAAAGAACTCAGGCAGGTATTTACTGCTATAATTAAATAATTCAATTAAGATAATTTTCTGGTGTTCATATTAGGCAAGATTATGTGAACTATACCCCTATCAGAATGTTTTTAAACAATTCTTTCTGCCTTGGTGTTTTGTGTGTGTGTGTTTTTTTTTAAAGATTTTATTCATTTATATGACAGAGAGAGAGACAGATCACAAGTAGGCAGACAGGCAGGCAGACAGAGAGGAGGAAGCAGGCTCCCCAGCGAGCAGGGAGCCCGATGCGATGCGGGGGCTTGATCCCAGGACCCTGAGGTCATGACCTGAGCTGAAGGCAGAGGCTTTAACCCACTGAGCCACCCAGGCACCCCTGCCTTGGTGTTTTATTAACATTTCTTATTCCATCATTTTGTTACTTTCATAACATGCTCTTTGACATTTTTCCCTAATAGGTACCTGTAAAGTTGCCCAAAATAGACCTGCCAAGGGTGATATATCCTCTTTCTTGAATAAAAAAATGAAAGAAATCACAGGAGTGGCCAGGTCAGAGTGAACTGTTAAGATCATTCTTCTTTTTTCTTTAATAATATCTTAATAGTATATCTCCTTATTTGCAACATCTTTAGCCAGAGCTAAATTTAGTGCTCAGTTAAAACAACTATATTAGACACTGAAATGCACAATTTGGCTTCTTTTCATCATTTCTAATTTTTTATTTACGTTTATTCAACTTTACTTTATGACTCATATTTTCCTCTCAAATCCTTTTTGAAAAGTAGTGGTATATAAATAAATACTGTTCAGACCAACAGGTATCAACTTTCTATAATACTAGGGAAGCCAGTGATATTTAAAAAGGTGCTACGTATCATCTTTTAAAATCCACTTTGATCCTGTAACTTCATTTTATATGTAACATCGAGCCACCCAACGCTGATTTAGTTTCTTTCTAACAACTTACGGTCAAACTTGTTGTTGATGGCTCTTTGGAACTTTACTGATTTCTAAGAGCATGGATTGCCCATTTTCTTGAGTCGTATCCAATTTGATATGCCATATTTGAAAAGGAAGTGGGGTAAACCTCCAGAATACTGACTGCAAGTTCAACCTTAAATTTAATAGTATAGTTAGTTATTCTAAATGAAAAAAATCCTGTTTCACATACTATAAAACACATATATAAAATATATATTTTATTTTATAAAATATTTTAAATATTTTATATTTTTCATGTATATAAAATATATATAAAAGAGTTCAACTACATTCAAAATAAATTTGAGATGAGGTGGTAGACTTATTTACTCCAAGCCTCTTTCATTTAAATGTAAAATATTAATAGAGATATTATTATACATGCTTTTCCTTGCACTGTCATTAATATTTTAATTTGGGATTTATTTTCTATTTAAAGATGACATATTCATGTCATATAAGTGTATATGAATAAGACAAGATGTGTGGTAATTACAAACATCAAGAACTTAGTTCTAAAAGCACAAGAATTTTGTGGTGAGTATGTGGCCTTGCCTGGCTACAGCTCTAGCTACAATCTCCTCAGACTCCAGCATAGTTACCGCTGGGAGTGAGCAGCTGCCGTAGCACGACGAACTTAAGGGATAAGGGTGACATAGAGAGGTAGCAGTATGAAGGCAGATCAGGGCACTGAAGCTGTTCCATAGTCTTCAGTTGGCTTCGCGCCCTACTTCATTTTATCTACGTAGTCTTATACTTTGTCCTTCTTGTAAAATTGTCTTACCCTTGCTAAGTAGCATATCAAAATTTTATTCATTTTTTCCACAAATACTAAATTCCTACTGTAGGGCAATATATTATTTTTCATTTGCTGTATCACAAATTATTACAAATGCAGCAGCTTAGAATAATACAAACTTATTAACTCACGGTTCTGCAGGTCAGAAGTCCAGGCATGACATGATTGAATTCTCTGCTCAGTCTCATCGAGCTAAAACCAAGGTGTTGGCTGGAGCTATACTTCTTATAGGGATCAGGTTCTCATCCAAGTTCATCCAGGTTGTTGGCAGAATTCACTTCTTTGTGGTTGCATGCCTAAGGTCCCTGCTTTCTTGCTGGCCCTCAGTTGGGAGCTTTTAGCTCTTGGAGGCTGCCCATTGTTCCTTGCCACATGGCCTTTATCCACAACCTGAGTGTTACATTCTTCTAGACCACTCAGGATATGTCTCTCTGACTTCTATGATTAGCAGAGAAAACTTTGTTTTAAAGACTCATATGATCAGGTCAGGCCCACCAGGATGGTCCCCTTACCTTAAGGTCAACAGATTAGGGACATTAATTGCATCTGTAAAATCCCTTCATCGTAATACATAGATTAGTATTTGAGTGAATAAGTAGAGAAGATATACCTACATCAGGGGTCAGGAATCTTGGAGGGCCATCTTAGAATTCTACTTAAGGGTCAGCTATTTATTATGTGTCTCATTACTTGAACACATTAGAGGAAAAAATAATATATATATATGTAAATACCAGTCCATATGGAGCAAACATAATAGAAAATTTAGGGAAAAAATTATACGTAAGATATTAGTATCCTATTGTTTCAGGAGCTTTAGAAAATGTCCAGATAAAGTCAACAGAATAGGCTAATATACCTGTTTCATATTTATTATTCTCTTTTAGTATTCAGTCAACTATTTTTAACAGATGGCATGTTTTTTCATATAAACATGTATATAAGGAAAATGTATAAGTTATAGTTTTACCACTTCAGCACTCCTTTTTTCTTTTAGATTCATGGAATTTGAGGGAGGGACCTTAAAGAACATGCCATCCTTTATTAGCATTTAAGGGTAAGGTAGTTGAAAGGAGAGCTTTCCTGTTTATAGCTAATAAAATATCAAGATTCTATTACATGTTTTATGAATATGTATATTTCTTTTCAAATGATAACAGATGTGACCATCCTAATGAGTGCATTTCTTGAAATAGAGCAGAAACTTAAATAGCTAGAATGGGCAGGATACCAAGGAAACAGACTAATCAGGCAGATGGTGACTGTTTCCTAGGGAAAGTCTGAGTAAACCAGTAACTCTACAGCAGTGATCTGAAAATAAAGGAACATATGTGAGCATGGAAACTTAATGTTTTCCATATATTTTTCATTACATTATAATCATTAGATTTATGTACACATTGTTATCCATTACCATTGATCACATGTTGAAATTTAAGTTGTTCCCTTCATTATAATGTTTTCTCTTCATATTAACAAAATTTTGCCAAAAAAACCACTTTTTAATAACTAAGATGCAGCAATGGATTTTTTTTTTTTGCCAAGGGAAAAGCACATTTGAGCATTTCTACAAGTGTTTTAAATTAATCATTTTGAAATGAATTGACTTACAAATTTAAAATAGATTAATGGCCAAAATCTGTTACACAAAAAATAAAAATCACAATAAACTGAAATATATTTGCTAAAGAATGAAATTTTACTAAAAAACAAAAGTAAAAAAAAATCCTAGCAGGAAACCGGGAACGGAATAAAAACACAGAAAGGTATCTCTGGCACAGTGCCCTGAAGGTCAATAACCATGGCCAAGAGCATGAGGTAATGTCAGAAACAAGAAAACACCCTGGGTCAGACCTTGTCACTCTGATCCTAAGACCATTAGTGATCATGTAAAAATGTAATCTGTATAAGGATTTATGAAATTGTTACATATTGCATCTCATCTCTACAACACCCTCATGTGGCAAAGCAGTTCCTGTTATCCCCATTTTACAGATATACAGACAGAAAATAGTTTTCCAAAATTCATAATTACTAAGTGGCAGATCATGAACAAGAGCTAAATCTTCTAAATCTGAATCCAAAACATTTCTGATGAATGGAACTGTCAGGAGAGAGTGGCTCCGAGTTAGGGAAATGCCCCTTAGCAGCGTAATTTACAGACAGCCCATAGTTTGCCTGCATTCTTAGAAGAGCATGCTGTATTTATAAAGATAATGCTTTGGGATTAGCATTATTAAAAACAAAGAGAAAGAAAGAAAGAAAAGAAAAGAAAGGAAAGAGGAAGGAAGGAAGGAAGGAAGGAATGAACGAACGAACGAACTACCCTGTACTCACTTTCTTTCCAGAAGTTGCAAATAGTTTCCACTGTCTCAGAAATTTCCTTGCATCCGTTTCTTTGTCTCAAATGAAGGAAATCAAAAGGAGCAACCACAAAACAAGGGGAATCTGATGGACCTTAAAAGGAGTGTCCTTTTCATTGATTTCATGATGCTTAAGATAGTTCCACAAACTTGCAAGTTAGCTAGGGAAGGATAGGAAGGGTAAATTTGAAAAAGGTGGTGAAGAGGAACCAGCTTTTTGGGGGTCTGTAATCTGATGCAAGCACAAATGTATATGTTCACAATTCTCCAGGAAGGGTGGGGGGCACTCTAGTTATAAATAAATTTATACTGATGAAACTAATCTAATGATACTTTATGTATAAGATGAAAAACAAAAAGGGTAGTGGTACCTACATGTTCTTCACAATCCTTTTTATCTCTGATAACAGCTGTCCATCTATGTGGAAACAAAATGAGACTATTTATTTACTCATTTCTTTCTAAATTCTTTTATTTTGAAAAAAAATTCAGGATTACAAGTTATTAAATATTACAAAGAATTTCTGTATTTACTTCACCTGTCTAATTCAAAGACAATTAAAGAGCAGGAAGTTTATATTGAGAAAGTACTATTAACTAATCTATAGATCTTACTCAAATGTCACCAACTGATCACACATTGCATTTAGTTGTCATGTCTCCCTGGTCTCCTCCAATCTGAGAGTTCTTCAGTCTTTCCTTGTCTTTCATGACCCTGGCACTTTTGAAGGGTGCTGGTTGGGTATTTTGAAGAACATACCGCAATTTGTGTTTGTTTCCTCACGATTACATCGAGGTTAGGCATTTTTGGCAAGATTACCACAGAAGTGGTGGTGTGCCCTTCTCAGTGCATCATGGCAGGACGCATATGAGGTTGATATGCCTCATTATGGATGATACATACGGGTGATACGTTGAGACATATTAGCAACATGTGCCTCCATAATGCACTGAGAAAGGTACAACATACTCAGACATAGTCCTTTCCTTTTCAGAGGTTTGATGTTGATGATCAGGGTGACCCTGAAAATTATTTGTGGAAGAAATTATTTCTTCAGCCTGGGTCCATGAATGACTACATGAAGCAGAATCCTTTCCAGCTCTAGCCACTAACCTACAGCTCTCTTGGGCTATTTATGCGTGAGAAAAATAAACTGTTACAGTGTTTGAGCCATTGTATACTTGGAGTCCTTTCAATGGAGCTGTTACCTACCTTGTTGTATTAACTAGAGTTAGATTCATGTCCAACTAGAGGAAGTGCTTCATCCAAAAATACTCCTGTGATTTTCTTTGCTCTTTATTAGTAGTTGCCAAATCTATTTCCATAGCCCATATTTTCCACAAATATTTCTATTCAGTTCTCCCCAAATTCAAGTTTGAAATAGTTTAAGCTTGATATTCTTTAGTTACATTGTATTTAGGTCCTTCTTGTTTTTAAGCTCCCTAAAATTGTCCTTTTTTTACAGTGTTTAATCAGATTTACCAATTTTCTTTTTCAGACAGATATTGCTTCTTGCATCCCACATACTAAGCAGTTCTCTGAAGGAGGATCTGCAAATAGTAAACTCTCTGTCTTTTTCTGGAAAAAAAAAGGTCTTTATTTCATAATAAATCTTGAATTATAGTTTTATCCTTTGAAAATATTTGTTTCCCAGCATGAAACTTGTAAAACTGAAAATGGATTAAATTAACCTGAAAAATACAAAGCTTCTCAGATTGGATTTTATTGGATTTAAAGTTTAAGCCATACTTTTTTCAAGAATCACACCTAAAATATAATAATCTCAAAACATTGAAAGTAATGGAATGAGAATAATGGGATAAAAACAGTTACACAAAAAATCCAACCAAAATAAATCTGGCAGAGTAATACCAATATTAGAAAATAACTTAATAGCAATATCATTATTAGGGTTAAAAAAGTTGATTACTTGGGCGCCTGGGTGGCTCAGTGGGTTAGGGCCTCTGCCTTCGTTCGGCTCAGGTCATGATCTCAGGGTCCTGGGATCGAGGCCCGCATCGGGCTCTCTGCTCAGCGGGGAGCCTGCTTCCTCCTCTCTCTCTGCCTGCCTCTCTGCCTACTTGTGATCTCTCTATATCAAATAAAAAAAAAATCTTAAAATTAAAAAAAAAAGTTGATTACTTAATGATAAAATGATCAATTCACCATGATGACAAGGACTGCTAGAGCCGATCAATATCCATTTTCTCCTCTTCATAGGCTTCTTATAATTTTATTGGGATCATGGAGTTGACTTTTAGCCATTGGAATATGTCCCAAAGCTATTTGCCACTTCTAGGTCTGGCATGTTAAATCTTTGGATTTGTGACTTTTCAGAACTTCTCCCTATTCTGCAGTGATTCTGGAAATCTGTTGAAGATGGATATGCACTAGCTACTGCTACATGCCTTCCATTTTCCCCTTACTGATCAGATTTTTTATTATAGTTAATTCAGTTCATGATCCATTATTTTACATTAGATGTGTGTATGCACGTTTGGGAGTGGTGGTAAAGGTAAGTTGTGTCTTCAGTTCATAGGATTTCATTTCAGAAGAAGCCAAATATTCACATAATGGAGAAGACTGCACATTCCCTGGATACCTTGGACTTTGAGAAGAATGCACTGACTGGAAGGAACTTCAGCTGTCTTCCCTGGGGAGGAGATGAGTATAGTCCACATGCAGAAATAAGAGTAAAATGGATTTCTCCGGAGTCTTGCAGTTGGGTTGAAGTCATGTGGACAGAAGTGATCTAGGTCACTTCTAGTCCTGAGACACAGAAACCATTTATTTGCTCCATCCTCCATTTTCTGTTCCCACCCTGGTGTGAGCTTGGAGAAGACTGTGTGCCACAAGAAGGATGATTGAGTCCTTGATTAACTACATTTTCAATAAACCAAAACCTGGATCTTCCCAAAGATTAATAGATAATCCTCAGAAAGATTGATCAATAATGCAAGGAGAGGACACTGGTAAATAGTATTAGGAATGAAAATAAAATAATTATAGATATGGTACAAATTAAAATATCAAAAGCAATAAGAAAATTATTAAAATTTTATAAAAATACATTTTAAAACACAAATGAAAAATTCTCTGTACAAATTTAAATGACCTAAATTAATTCGAGAAGAGTAAACCTGTATCTGAGGATACAGCAATTATAGAAATTGAATCAGCAGGCAAAAAGCTATCTAAAATAAAGTCACAAGCATAGACATCCTTAGAAGCAGGTTCCACCAATACTTCAAAGGACAGAAAAATCCCTCTTTTCAACAAAATATGATAAAAAGTTGAGAAAGAAGGAAATTATACAGCAACTTTTATAAAGTTAGTATATTCTGTATACTAAAACTAGAAAACCAAGAGAAAGAAAAATTATGGGTTTAACCACCCTTTTGAGTATAAATGCATATATTTTAATGTGCTGACAAGCTAAATCAAAGAACTATTTTTAAAAAAATATGTTATGGTCAAGGTGGTTTATCCCAGGAGTAATGTTTGAACGTTGTAAAATTTTCACTAATATTAGGCAAATAATGCCTACTATTCCACTAATAATCATCATTACTCTGGAGTTTCTAACCAATGAAACAAAGTAAGGAAGAAATAACAGTTGTATAGATTAGGGAGACTCACATACTTTTTATCTGAAGATTATCTGCATAGAGAATCTGGTAATGTCTACACCCAAACAACAGAAATTAATATGAGGGTTAGGCAAAGTTTCTGCATGCAAGAGCAGTAGCAAGATGGTATCTATATGCCAGCTGCTAATGAGACTGACAAGTGCCTTAACATTATTCTGAGCAATGCATAAATCAATGTCACAGATATTTCCCAACTAGATACTGATATTCCAAAGATACATTAATAAAATGTGCTGTTATTTCAGGAATAAATTAATAGCCTAATAAAACAAAATGCAGAGACAGGAACGAACACACATTATGTGAGAATGACAGGCATGACATTACAATTCAGTGCAAAAAGATCATACAACTAAAAAAATGGATGCCAGAACAACTGTTAGGCACATGGGAAAACATAAAATGTCTGTCTCAAACTATTTATAAGGATATATTCCAAATGAATGAAATTTAAATGAAAAGAGCAAAACTTTAAAACTTTTAGAGCAATATAGGAGAATTTAGGAATTCAAGGTAGGGAAGGATTTCATAAACCCAGACACAAAAGAAAAAATATTGTCAACTTGATAACATTAAAATTAAAAATCTATATTCTATAAAAGACATCAAAATAAAATTAAAGGAGAAGTCGCAGACTGGGAGAAAATATTTACCAATATATACAGCTAATAAAATGCTTCATATCTAGATTATATAAAGAGCTCCTCAGACAGATGAAGAACAGCAAAGAGGACAAAACATACATACAGTTTACAGAAGAGAAGACTCAGATGGCTAATAAACAGGAAAAAATACCTATTTTAGAATCAGGAAAATGCCGATGTGAACAAGTGGGTTTACATATAACACAGAACAGATAGATAAAATCTGAAATGACTGAAAAGCCCACCAAACCCTTAATATGCTAACATGTAACACACACACACGCACACACACACCACCACCACCACCACCACCACCATCACCACCAACAACAACAACACAAAGAAACAGAAAGTCTGCTAATAGGATCATAAATTTGTATAACTGCTATAGCAAACATTGTTAGCTGCCTCTCTAATATCCACCCGCCTTCCTTCCTAAAGAACAGAAGTCCAATTTTGTCCAGGACAAAAAAAAAACGGGTTCCAAATGATGGCTCATGACTAGTCTAATTCAAACATGGCCATCTTGTACCATTCCTCTCAGCTGCGCTTGCAGATAGAAGCTCCATATGAACTTTTCTGGCCAATGAGACACAAAATACTCTGGGGGTGTTCCTGTGAAAACTTTTGCTGTCTCTATCCCTGCCTACCCTTCTTTCTGATTTACACAAAGAAATGAGGATATTCAATAGCTGAGCTGGAGCTGCAGCAACTATCCTGTAACCATGGAGGAAAGACAAAGAGAATTGCAAACATTATCAGTTGTAGGAGTTAGGTTCTTTTACGCTTGCGGCTGAGTGCAATCCTCCTTGACAAAACCACATTGGTGAGCAATTTCTCACATACATACATACATATATACACATATATATATATATATGTATGTATATATATATCTCACCTATATATAATTATAATTATATATTAATTATATTAATAAGTACAGTAATGATTTAAATATATAGTAAAGCTGAACATGTTCTTATCCTAAAAACTGGGAATTCCATACTGACTTCTCTCTCCTGCAGGAGAGAGAGATGCACACGGCCCCACTGTCACATAAATCATGAAACACTGGAAACAATCTAATTAATCTTAATGGGTGAATAACACATTTATGTATATTTCTACAGTAGAATAAAAGAGAGAGACTTGAAGGGAATTGGCTCATGTTAGTATGGAGGCTTGGCGAGTCCAGATCTGCAGGATAGGCTGGTAAGCTGGAGACCCAGAAAAGAGTTGCAGTTCAATTAAATCCAGACAAACAAACAAAAATTAATCAAAATAAAACTCAGGAATGGGAAGACTGTGGTTAAAGAACTCTAGTGAATGTAATTATTTAAACATAGAACAAAAACTAAACATTGTAGATATTATGTCTGAGGATAGAGCATAGATATTATTCAAGTTGATGAAGTGAAGTAAACACCAATAGGAATTGGGAGGTGACGAAAAGGAGACAGGAGGAAGCTTCTAAGCATGCTGGGTTCCTCTGTTCCGCTATTACTAGCGAGTCAATCAACAATGACTAAAATTGACACGTGACATTTAAAAAACCCACAGTGACTTCAAACTCATTGATTTTAATAATAGTTCCTCAGGCTAGAGTGTTAAAAAAAAACCCTTAATATCTTTGGAGATCAAGAAACATTTACCCACTGATTATTCTTTTAGCCACATTAGGACCTTTCATCTTAGTTAAATGCCACTAAAATTAACTTTATTTGAATTAGCCTGTGTAATCCCATTGTAATACATTTTCTGTATCCAGCTATTTTTTCATCTGTATATTTGTGTAGAGAGATGTCTGGGGTGATATTCACCCCAATGTAAAATATGATTTATGACCCTCTAAAATATAAGCACCAGGGCAGGAAAATTTATTGGGTTTGTTCATTGCTACATCTTCAGTTTCTAGAGCACTGTCTGGCACAAAATAGGTGGTCAATGAAAATTTGTTGACAGTGGGAATGTTGTTTCTATTTCTACTTTCCTTATTAAACTTTTTATATTGAGAATGTGTTGTTTTAATAAAAAAGAATTATTTTAAAAATTAAAGAGATAGTAGGGCGCCTGGGTGGCTCAGTGGGTTAAAGCCTCTGCCTTTGGCTCAGGTCATGATCTCAGGGTCCTGGGATCGAGGCCCGCATCGGGCTCCCTGCTCAGCGGGGAGCCTGCTTCCTCTTCTCTCTCTGCCTGCCTCTCTGCCTACTTGTAATCTCTCTCTCTCTGTCATATAAATAAATAAAAAAAATCTTTAAAAAAAAAAAAGATAGTGAAGACAAAACAGAATGTGAAATTGTTACATAAATATATGAATAGATCAATGAAACAGGATAAAAACTCCTGAAGCTATTTTACTCCATACACAGAAAAATTTCATGACAAACTAGCATTAAATGAAGCCAATGAATTTAAATATATTAGAAGAAAATGCATTTTCCATAACCTTATGTAAGGAAGTCCTTACTAAGTCAGGCTCAGAAACCAGATAATGTAAATATTGGTAATTTTGAGTGTATAAAATTTAAAATTTTTGCAAGATAAAGGAAATCATAAAAAACTTAAAGCACTGACTACATACTTATCAAAGTTTAATACCTATGTCATATAAAAAGTACCCATAAATAAATGAGATGACCCAACTTGAAAATGAGCAAAGGATACGAACAAACAATTCATAGAAGAAATAGCAATGACTATACAAATGACTAATAACTACACAAATAAGAGCACATTTACTAGTAACAAGGAATATGCAAAATAAAAAATCTTTTTGCTCATTATATTGACAAAAATTTAAAGTTTGATAATGTCCAAAGTGGATAAGATGTATGGACATGGACAGTCTCATACACTGTTAATGGCAGTTAAATTGCCTTCTTTTGAGGTAACTTGTCAGTATCCATACAAATGTATTATGCATATACCCTTTAAATATCAATCCCACTTAAGAAATGTATTTACAGAGGGGCACCTGGGTGGCTCAGTGGGTTAAAGCCTCTGCCTTCAGCTCAGGTCATGATCTCAGGGTCCTGGGATGGAGCCCCGCATCGGGCTCTCTGCTCTGCGGGGAATCTGCTTCCTCCTCTCTCTCTGCCTGCCTCTCTGCCTACTTGTAATATCTCTCTCTCCCGCTCCGTCAAATAAATAAATAAAAATCTTTAAAAAATGTATCTACAGAAATACTTGCACATAAATAATAGCTAACATGAACTGTTTGGGAATTTTCTGAATCCCCAACACTTATTTTCACAAGAATCAATGAAGGGGATACTATTATTATTTTACAAATGAAGAAACTGAGGACTAGAGAGGTTTTTTACTTGTCCAAGTTTACACAATAAGGAAGTGGTCCAGCTGGAATTAGAACACAGGATATTTGTCTCCAGAACCCATACTGTTAAATAATAATATATATAAAGACACATGTATAGGAAATTTATTAAAATTTGTTTGCAATGGTGAAAAAATGAAAACTACTGAAATATTCATTAAAAAGGGACTGAAATTCACATGTATTCATATAATACTTTAAAACTTGAAAAGATTGGCATATTTCCATATATTCTCACATGAAAATATATCCAAGACCTAATTAAGTGTGTAATGAAGGTCATAGTATAATACTGTACACATAATCCCACTTATATAAAAATAAAAATACATAAATTTTATGCTATATATATTTACATTTATACATGCATATGTATAAAAGTGCATATGTATATACAGAAAATGGTCTGGTTGAATTTTACAACAAACTCTTATTCCTGACAAGGGTAAGGGTCTGGGTCAGGAAGGCTTGAGATGTAAAGGTTAATTCTTCACTTGTAATTCTATATATTTCTTCTGGTTTTTTGTTTTTTAATTTTACAATGAGACTGTGTGCTTATATACTTTAAGTAAATAATTTTAGAAAAAGTCAGATATCCATTATGTGAGTAATGAAACAAACTACAATTTTGGAAAAGAATTCAACAAAATAGAAACAGTAATTTTTGGTTGTATTTTCCTTTCTAAAACATTCAAGTTTTCTATAATAAGTCTGTGTTAATTTTGCAATTAATTTTAGGTGAGGGGAAAAATTATATATGATTGGTTACTATACCAGACGACTCTTAGGTATTTCCTCAGACATTCTTATTTTAACCCAGGCTCCACTATTGTAATTAACACTGCACAGGCTATGCTCTACTACATCTAGGTAACCAATTTCTTAGGGCTATAATGCAACAGCACATTTCCTCATGGCTGAGTCATTTGCTTCTCACCTTCTCCACGACTTCCTTGTTGCATCTGAATCATGAGAGGCTATAGAACCCACTCAGAACCCAAGCATGTCCAACTTGGAATGACAGGAAAGAACTTTTTTCAGTGGGAAAGAAGAGCTGGCATGTAATTTCTTCTCCCTTCTTCTCTTATGGACTGGAGAAATAGTAATTTATATAGTCTCTTAGAAGACAGTCCTTTGACAAGTAATCAGTTTGGCTTAAGAGCAAACAGTGACAACTGGATAATGCTCTCTTCCTAACACACCTCTGCCTCATACCCCTTTTTTTCTCATTCTTGCTTTCCTGGGATTGGAATCTATGATGAAATAATAGCATATAAGATGTTGCCAGGCTATGCTTTCTTGGACACCCACGCCAAGAGAGTGGCCTAATTTGGAACCGTCTTTCCTGAAGAGTTAATGTAAATGTTATAGTAAATAGTATTTTACTAGTGAAAACACTACTATAACTGGCTGCATTAGGGGAGTCATATTAGACTGGAAGGATGTAAAATAAATGAAAAATTTTAAAAATCTACATTAATCCTGCTAATTGGAGGTTACAAATGAAATATCTGTTGATATATAATTATTTTCAAGTTAGACATCAAAATCTTTTTTTTTTTTTTGAGAGAGAGAGAGAGAGAGAGAGAGAGAGAGAGAGAGAGAGAGCACATGTAAGTGGGGAAGGGTTGGGGGAGAGGGAGAGGGAAAATTAGGCCGGGAGCCCAGTGAGGAGCACATGGGCTTTATCTCCTGACCCTGAGATCGCAACCTGAGTGGGAAATCAAGAGTCACACCCTTAACCAACTAAGCCATCCACACATCCCTCAAACTTTTTATTTTTAAAGATTTTATTTATTTGAGCAAGAGAAAGATAGAGTATGAGCAGGGGGAGGGGAATAGGGAGAAGCAAAGCTGAGCAGGGAGCTTGATGCAGGGCTCCATCACCTGAGCTGAGAGCAGAGGCTCAACTGAGTCACCCAGGCACCCCCTTCAAACATTTTAATACACTTACCTATAACAGGCATTTAAGTTATAACTTCAAACAACGATATTTTCATAATCTGTGATTTTTTTGACCTTTAGCCAAAATGCAGCTGTTAGAATTCTGAGGAGGTAAACTTTCCCCAAATATTTGCAAAACTTATTATGAATTAAATACATATCAAGTCATATTAATTTTATTGTTTTACAGAAATATATATTTGTATATATAATTATAAATATTAAAATTTGCAGAATAACATTACTTTTTATAGAACAGAAAAATAGTAGTTTAAATGCTAAAATGTAAAGTTGCGGGTGATAACTCATATCTGGTACATGAAATATAATTTAAATAAATCCCTAATATATACATGTATAATGCCAAATATTTTAAATTGAGGTTCAAAATTAATAGCTATACTTAAAATATGAAATTAGTGATCAATGATATACAAACATTTGATAGAATTGACCTCAAAATGAACAATTATTTTTAAATGCTGAATAAGAAATTAAATACTGTTTGAGCAAAGGATCCTCTGCCTTAAAGCACTGCCTTCTATCTTTTCAGGAGGCAAATAAAATTTTCACAATTTATGATTATTTTCCCATCTATTGGGCTGTAACTCTCCCCTTCTTCGTGGAGCAGAGATGTCTGAAAACTTCACCACTACCCTGGAGGGAATTCTTGCAATATTGGTAGTAACTGTGGCTTCTAGAACATTTGTCTCCATAGTGAGATGTATGTCCCCAAGAAGGGGTGCATACCATCAATTCAACTCAACAGAAGAATGGGGATATTAAAGTTTACTCATGTTTAAAATATGGATTGACTAGTGATCCATATATATGGATCTGACTAAAATCAGATCTTTTGTTAGATATTCGTACTTCATACACAGTATATGACGTACGACTGAAGAAAGAGCCCCAGCCAGGGTTGGAAGATTTTATACTGGCACTCACATTTGTGTAAAGTTGTATTACCACACCATGCAGTTTATATGTCCTTGAATAAGTTATACGATTGTTATCTCCTATATTATCTTAAATATTATGTAACTAGAGGAGGGATTTCTATGAACCTATTTTATACAATAAGAGGGTGTATATCTTATATCAGGAAAAAATATTTTTCTCAGCTTGGCTTTAGAGACTGCAGGGAAGACTTGTGTGCTACATCTGCATCTAGCAATGCAAGCTTCTGGGTCTACAAGTAATAGTAAAGGGGAGCGTGGCAGGGAATGAGAGAGCAAATATAAAGTTTCATTACCAAGTTTGCCAGCCTCAAACGCCTCACCTGAGTCTTACGGGCTCATCTTCCGTGAGACTGTGTAAAGGACTTCATCTTGCTTTGATTTTCCGTTGGGAAGAGAAATGGAGAAGTAATAATCTTCTGGCTCCCTGCTGTGAATCAAAGATTGAGATGGTCAGTTTTATCTATCAACTGGAGTGGGCCACCAGACGCTCAGGTATCTAGTTAAACATTATTCTGGGAGGTCTGAAGGTGCTTCTGGAAGAAATTAGCTTTTGAATTGGTAGAATGACTAAAGCTACCATCCTCTGCATCGTGGGTGGGCAGGGAACACAGATCTGCAGGCCCTTAAGGTAGCAAAAACGGAGTTCCCTGACTGCTTGAGCCTGAGGTGCTAATCTCCCACTGTTGGTGTTCCTGGTTCTCAGGCCTTCAGACTTGGCCTGGAATCTATACCGTTGGCTCCACTTTTACGATTTCAAATGACACCACTGGCTTTCCTGGGTGTCCCGCTTGCAAAGGGCAGTTTATGGAACTTCCTAGTCTCCACTTCACGTAAGCCACTATCTTATAGTAAATCTCATTTTATACACACACACTCACACACATATAATATACACACACACCTATATACAATGTATACTCACACACACACACACACATCCTATTAATCTGTTTCTCTGGAGAACCTGAACTAAAATGAAGGTTCACCCTGTGGGGATTTTCTATCGAGCTCTAGCTTGTGCATGTGTGTCCTGTGGCATTTTATGCTTCAACATCCAAAGTGAATCCCAGGGCTGGAGGAGCGGTGCTGTTAAATTGTACCCAAGGAATCTGGTTGCAGTCCACGGAGTATGTTGCTGCTAGAATAAATGCATAGAGACCCCAGGGGCTGGTGAAGCCAAGATAAGTAAATAATTTTCCATTACAAAAAGACAGTTGTTTCAGTGTGTATTTTACATAGCAGCGTTTTTTGGAGGTTGGGGGAAGGCTTATATTTAATCAGTTCCTTAAAGAAAAAACATGGGGATGCCTAGGTGGCTCAGTCTTTTGGTTTGGCCTCAGATCATGATCTCAGGGTTGTGAGGGCAAGTCCTACATGGGGCTCTGATCAGCTTGGAGTCTACTCCCTCCCTCTCCGTCCACCCCTCCACAGGCTAGCACACACGTAAGCACTCTAAATAAATAAATAAATAAAATCTTAAAAAAAAAAAAAGTAACATTTTTATTTATTTATTTTTTAAATTTTTTTAAATTTTTTGTTAAAGATTTTATTTATTCATTCGACACAGAGAGAGAGATTACAAGTAGGCAGAGAGGCAGGCAGAGAGAGAGGAGAGAGGAGGAAGCAGGCTCCCTGCTGAGCAGAGAGCCCGATGTGGGCCTCGATCCCAGGACCCTGGGGTCATGACCTGAGCCGAAGGCAGTGGCTTTAACCCACTGAGCCACCCAGGCGCCCAAAAGGTAACATTTTTATTTTTGAGAGAACTGTATGTTATGGGGGAAACATTTTGAATATAAACGTTTACAAATTTTTCAGCTTTTACAATATCATAGCTGTGATTAGGTAGAGCATCTATAAATACTCCCTTATCTGCACACTTAAAAGAATAATTTTCCAACTTACTCAAAATTATTCAAATAAAGAATTTCAGTGAGTTTTAAATTCATCTGTTACAGACATAAAAATATTATACCTTTCAACTGGTTTAGGAAAGCTGATTGACATTAGGATAAATTAAAATTTACCATATATAAGTTACGGGAAACCTTTGTATACTTGGTAGATTGGATTACAAATCAGAATTTGGTAAGTACAGTCAACAATATACTTCTTTCATTTGGATATAAATGTTTTTGTGAGAATTCTTATTCAGTTAGGAACAACGTAATTATAATCATGTACTGAAATATACTAAACTTGGTACCAGAACTTCAGATCACTCAGTTACAAAATTTAAAGCAGGATCTTAAATAAAGTGTTTTCCATTGTAAGTGTTTAATAATAATTTTCTAGTGGGAGCAAAAGGATTTTATAATATTAATAATAAAATGAAATAAAAGTTTTAAACATAGTTTATTTCATTTACATTTTCATCCTTTAAAATTTCTTCTGTAACAAATATATTTAGAGTAGCATTTATGTAATTTATAAATAAATAAATATGGACAGGCTCAAAATTCTTGATTGATAGGAATGTATGATAAAAAATGAAGACAGTTATTGTTGGAAATATCATTGATTCAATAATAATACATATATTATTTTTTATAGAGCTATGCCACACTGTCTTTACAACATTATTCTTATAAACTTAGCAGAACAGGTACTCTGTGGGTTCCCATCTTGTTTTATTACCTGTGACCCCCTTCTTGGTGGTAATTCCTAGATATCTTCCTAATCATTTTTCCTTGTTCACTTAAGACTTCAACTACTGACTCATTGCCCTCCTGTACATCTTAATTCCTGTCATTGCTCTTTGTGATTGCAATAACCATGTGGATGAAATACACTAAATTTAAGCCTCTCTGTTCCTTGACTTCTCCTTCTTCACTGTCTTCCTTAGCTCCACCTTTGCTACCCACTCACAGGAGCACTGGAAAGTGTCATCACCCAGAAAGCAACCGGCCTTTATTTAAAAAGTATCCTACTTTATGGCCATCATCTCCTATTCTATTTTACTCATCCTGGTCTTTCACTGCTGCAGATCATTAACCACACAGTAACCTCCAATCTACAGATCCCTCTCCTTGTCTGCACTTCAGTAGCTGAACATGGGTGGAAAAAACTAGGCAGACTGAGAATACTTGAAATTCATGACAAAACTTCAAATGCCCACATTCAATGGTGCATAGAACTCATGTATGTCTTCCTAGTAAATTTGCTTTCCGGGCGCCTGGGTGGCTCAGTGGGTTAAAGCCGCTGCCTTCGGCTCAGGTCATGATCCCAGGGTCCTGGGATCGAGGCCCACATCGGGCTCTCTGCTCAGCAGGGAGCCTGCTTCCTCCTCTCTCCTCTCTCTCTGCCTGCCTCTCTGCCTACTTGTAATCTCTCTCTCTCTGTCAAATGAATAAATAAAATCTTTAAAAAAAAAAAATTTTGCTTTCCACTTTCTTAGATGACTGCTTCAAATATTCTCTTCATCCTTAATTGCCCTTCCCTGAGCTTAACTGAGAAACAGAAGGTATCAAAAGTCAATGCCTAAAAACGAATCTTATAGAACCTGTGACCTGGGGCTCCAGGGAAGGACCTACCCTGTTCCTATCAGGTGCAAATCCTTCTACTTTTCTCTGGATTTAATCCCCTCTTGCCTTCTCACAGACCTGGGTCTACAGCTCCTGAACTGGACCACACCAATCATCATACCAACAGGCCCCATGTTAAAAAAAAAGAAGTAAGCGCAAGGCTGTTGATCCCACATTTGCTTGTAGACATTGCCCGATTTCTCCACATCCTTCTCTTAAATGTGTTGAACACAGTGTCAGTGCTCTTAATTACTGCCAATTAATTCTTCACCAGATTCTAATCTAGCGTCCATTTCCACTCCTGTGCTTTTGCCAAGTTCTCCCACAGTTTCTTCATTGCCAAAACTATCTTCTTTGTCCTTCTCTCACTCGATGCCTGACAACATTTAATGCCACCAAACACACCCTCTTTGGAACCTTCTCTTCCTCTCTTGGCTCTGTGACATCACTCTCCTGGTTTTCCTCTTACCTCACTGCTGCTCCTTCTCTTGGCCAAGGCTCAGAGCTAGCCCTCTTTTTAATTCTACCAGAATTTTCTCCTTAAGTATCTCATTCAGTAGCACAGATTTAAGTGCCTTCTATATGCTAATGGTTCTCAAAATAAAATTTCTAGCCCAATGTCCAAAACTGGGCTTTTGATTTTCTTCACAAATTTGGTTTTCTGCTACTCCTCTTAGTCTCGGTTATTTGGCACCACCATCCATCCATTTTCTTAAACAAAACTTCTCTTTCTGCAGTTCCCCACCTCGAACCCATCATCCACTTCTGTTTCTACTGCCAAAAAATATCTGATTTTGTCACTCCCCTCCATCTACATACAGCCGTCCTAAATTAAACCACCATCATCTCTTTTCTGTACTAATTGAAGTAGCTCCCCAACTGGTCTTTTTGCCTCCTTCCTTGTTTGTATTCAAAAATATTTTTTTTCACAAAGCAATCAGAGTTATTTAAAAACATGAATCAGGCCATGTCATGTGTTCTTTAGACTCATTCAACAGTTTCTCACTGTCTTAGAACTAGATCCATACTTTTAGGCTGTACAAGACTAAACAGTGTGGCTTCTTCTACCTTTACAGAGTGGCTACATCATATCATGTTCTCCCCTGCCAGTCCCAGTGGCCTCAGTGCCATTTCTCGAATTCCCCCAGTATATTCTAATACCACTGCTTTTGCACTTCCTGTTCTCTTTGCCCACAAAACTCTTACCTCAACATTTTGCACACTTAGCTCATTTTCATTCTGTAGGTCCCAGCTGAAATGTCATCTCCCTAGAGAGTCCTTCCTTGACCATTCAAGATATACCTTCAATGTACGTAGTTACTCTTTCCTGTACCCCTTTTCACAGTACTTAACATGATCTCTATACGGCTTATTTGTCTATTATTTCTTGTTTGCAAATGTACATTCTATGTAGATGGAGGTGTCTTCTTTATTATGTACCTTGGGGACCTAATACAATGTCCGGCACAAGATAAATTCTCAATAAATATTTATGAGAATTAAGGAAGACTTCTTTTTCCTTGGCTTCGTGAGTGCTACATTGCCTTGTTTTTTCTTATTACTCTCCAATCCCCATTTCCTCTTTTTCCCTCTTATGACCATCTGCTCAGGCTGCCATAACAAAATATCTACAAGCTTAAACAACAAGTCTATTTTCTTACAGTTCCAGAGGCTCAAAGTCTAAGATCAAGGTTTCAGGTGATTTGATTTCTCGTGAGAGCTCTATTTCCTGTTTGTAGATGGCTTTCTCATTACATCCTTCCCTGGCTTTTCCTCAGTGCATGCTCAGGGAAGGGGAGGAAGAACGAGTTCTCTGGTTTCTCTTGTAAGGACAGTGATCCATTGGATCAGGTTTCCACTCTTACAACTTCACTTAACTTCAAGTACTTTCTTAGTGGCCCCAAATACAGCCACACTAGTGAGTAGGGCTGCAGCACATGAATTTTGGGGGTCACAAACATTTGGTTTACAACACTGTTTCCTTGATGATCTCATTTATACTGACAAAGTGCATGCTCAGGCCGTGATACTTAACTCCTACGATGCATGTTTTTGCTTAAGGTTTTTCAACACTGTGCATTGTAGACGTAAACCTTGACTCTCCAGTGGTTTCCATTTTGGTATCTATTCCCTTCCCCTTCTCCATACATGACCTTATCAGCAGTTATTCCATGTATATTTGCTGCTTAGCTGATTAAATCTAAATCTACATTCCCGTTCATGAACTTTCACTCAAAATAAAATTTTTTTATTTCTAGCTGCTGATTATACTTATACTTGAACTATCCACTTTGGTCTCAAATTTGTTGTGTCCCGAACTTAACGATTTGCTCAACTATTCAGCAAGCTTCCTCTTTATACTTTGCCTTTTTTCCTCTTTGTCACCAGCATTACATTCCCCTGACCATTCAAGCCTAAAACTTTGCCAACACTCTATGACTCATTCGTTGTTTTCATCTACTTTATCCAATTAACCACCAAACCAGTTATAGCTCCTTTAACATCTTGCATAAAACATTTCTCCCTCTGAAATCTTCCTGCCATTTAAAAAATAACCTTTTTATTTTAGGATAGCCTTCGATTTATAGAAAAGTCACAAAATAGTAGAGAATTCCACTGTGCTCTATATCCATTTCCCCTACTATTAGCATCTTACATTGGTATGTACGTAGGGCACAACGAAAGAATCAAAACTGAAGCATTATTATTAACTAAAATCCATACTTTACTCAGACTTCTAAATGTTTTGCCAATTGTCTTTTCTGTTTCAGAATCCCACTGAGGAGACATTACATTTGGCCCTATCTCATTAGGCTCTTTCTGGCTTTGACAGTTTCTCAGACTTTACCTAGTGCTGATGACCCTGACAGTTTTAAGAAGTATTATTCAGGTATCCTGGAGAATTCCCCTCAGCTGGGGTTTATCTGAAGTTTTTCTCATAATTAGATTGAGATACTAAATTCTGAAGAGGAAGAGTACAGAGGGAAGGTGCCATTCTCAGCACATCATACCAAGAGTAGACACTGTCAGAATGACATCACTGTTAATGTTAACCTTGATCATCTGGCTGAGGTTGTGTTTGTCAAATTTCTCCACTGTGAAGTTACTCTCTTTTCCCCCTTTCCATGCTATATTCTTTGGAGGAAAGTCACTACATGCAGCCCACATTTAAGGACTGGGAGGGTAGTCATGCTCCTTCTCCTTGGGAACAGAGTAAGTATCTACAGAATTATTTTTTTATTATATTTTGATTATATTTGGGCTTCCTGGATAATCTAGTATAATCTTCCTATTTTAAGGTCAGTTGACAAGCAAAATTAGTTCCACCCAAAACTTAAATTCTCTCTTGCCATGTTAACATAATACAGCCCTTGGTTCTGGGGATTAGGATGTGAACATCTTCAGGGGGCCATTATTCTGCCTAACACAATAGGTTGGGGGGAGGAGCCCAAGATTGGGGGTGGGGGCTGGCCTTTTAACAATCATTCCAGCCGAATCTAAAAAACAGTCAAAACACACTCTGAGAAACACTCCTCTAGATATTTAAGCACAACATGTATATTTGTTCAGTTTTGAAACTCAAACAAACTCAGTAGAGTTGGTTTAAACAAGAGATTAGATACAAAGAGAAAGTTTAAATCAGACTGCAATAAGTGCAGTTATCTAGCAAGAACTGTTCACAAAGGGAATAGAGGTATTGGTAGATTACTTGGTTTTTGTAGGAGTTATATTCCAAGGTGCTGCAGGGTGGAAATATAGTTTTATAATTAATTTTAAAAGTTATTTTACAGCCTGAGTACCAAATATCAGGAAAACAACTAGAATATAATTTAAGATGTGAAAAGAAAATCTTTACTCAGTTGTAACACTATACTTGGCTAAATGTTATTTATTCTTTGATTGGTCCAATTTATTTCCACATACACATATTATTTACACCCCCACATCCCCCATATATATGATGTATATGAGACATCCTGAAGTACTCTTTCCTATTTCCTAAAACCTATAACTATGTTAGGAAGAGTCTCTAATCCCTTAATATATATTATTGAGAAGATTAGGTTTGTTGAGAGTTATATTATTTATAAAGATGAATTCAGCTTTTTTTGTTGCATAGTTTATTCTACTTTAATAGTATTTTGAAACATTGTCACTTTTACATAGCCTGTTTATTGTTCTATTGCTCATAAATCATATTTTATCAAAGCTCCAGAAAAATTATTTAAAAAATTTTTGAAGTGGCCATGAGACTTAGTAAGAGATGAATGTTGACAATAAGCATACGATTTTTGAAGAGTAGTTTCATCAGTTTAGTTCCTCTATTTAAAATACAAAATATTTAAATCTGCTTATGTGCTTGATTTTTCTAAATCAAAGTACTTGTTAAAGCTCAAGTGTGGAAAAGCTACCCACAGTATCATGTAGGAGAATAGAGAACTTTAGAGAACTATGAAGTTTTAATAAATGAGCGTGTGAATTAATTAAACCAATATTTAGACAAATCCTACTCACCAAAAGAGTTAATTCTCAACAATCTGAGTAAAGTATAATTATCTGTCATTTTTTAATGAGGAAACATTCCATGTTGAGTGATTTCTCCCAGCTCTCATAGCTATTAAGTAGTAGAACTAAGTAACTATTCAAACTTGGATCTCTGATTTCCAAGGTAAATGCTCTTATTAGTATAACCAGGCTTCTATATGCTTTATTCACTATGCCTATTATTATTATTACTACTATTATTATTATTTGGTGGGGAGACAAAGTTTCACTTTATTTATAAGTGAGTGTGTACTCATTAATCTACAAGGGTAGAAGGCAGACTCTTGGTAGAGAAAGGTTGGCCAGTGTTTGGCCCTGAAGTTGGGGGTGATGTCTTCTAGGACTGGCTCTTACTGCTGAACCAAAGAACTGATTTCCAGAACTTAGTAATTAGTCAAGAATTAGTATTAGGGTACGTAGTCCATAATTTCTAGTTCAGTATCCTGTAAGTCACTGGAGTCAAATGTCCTTCGTATTTAATGACTACTTTCCATATGAAATCTTTTTGGGTATTTAGGTATTTCAGTTGTCAAAATATGTTTTTACTCCATTTCATCATCTACCAGCCTGCTCTGCTCCTAGCTATAGAAAATGGAGGCCAGCAGAGTCCAGATCCTTAAAGTGTGGGAGTGAACATGCTTCTGTACTAGTCCCTGCCCTGGTCAGTAGCCAAGACCCCACCAGGATGAGATCCCTGGACCAGGCCCTCCCATGCTAGGTACGTTGAGGGCCACAAATCAATTCCAAAAGATACTGATCGTCCCCCAAGCCAGACTGCTATGATTTCCTAAATCTTTCTCTGGTGGTATTTAAGTCATCACTTAAATTTGGTCAGCACCAAATCAGTCAAATCAGGTAATTAATCTGTTTTTTGAACCTGAAATTTAGTCAGCATTATCCAATGGAATGTAAGTATTATATAAGTCAGTTTATCAATCCAAAATACTACTAACTGGTGTTTTCTGGAAGTATGTGACATCTACCAATGATAATATCCAAGGTGATAGTAAGAGGTACTAGACATGACATGAGGTTCATGGATAGGGCACAAATTAACATTGAATTGCAAAAAGAGATTGTTTTATTTTCTTTGCAAACATCTTTCAATCCTTGTGATTTCATCAAAGAAGAAGTTGTAGTTCAGTGTTAATCTATGTCTAAACTTCCCAAATCCACCATTTTGACAAGGCACAGCACATTTCTGAGAGTTTTCATCAAGTAAGAAACTGGCTACATAAATTACCACATATCGTTATTTTTACTGTATTATATTATTTACTGTTCCTTCCTATTTATGGCAAGTGATTCTGGTTTTCTATTTGTAGAAATGATACAAAGTTTCATTTTTATGTAAATGTATTAAGTAAAAACAGTGAATACATTTCAGGGAAAAAAGTATGATAATGCTGGTGATACTATAATGAAGCAAAAGGTGAAGAGGAAATAGAAAGGACTGAAGATTGGCAAATGCTGGTATAGAACAAAAGGAAGAAAGCTGACCTGGCTGTTTGGAGGGGATTCTGCCACTAACTTCTTAGTGGGCATATCACTTAACATGACTGGGTCTTAGTTTCCATATCCTCTTTGAACAGTGTGAGCTAGATAATCTCTAAGGCCTTTTTTAGCAATAACAATTTGCAAAATAATTATAATTTTAGTAAAGCTAAGGGTAAGGTTCAGATATTTTGGCTGGAAATATATTTTCAGGCCTATTCGATTTTGTGCATATATATTTTCATCTCTGATTTTGGAGTATCTTCAGTCAATAAAACCATCAAATTCCATCTTCTGTCTTCCTTACTTTTCTTTCTAAATTTTATCTGTACTTGATGACCAATTGGATTTCTTCTCAGAAAGCTGCTACTATGGAATGCAATCTGGTGTACACATCGTCAGTGAAAGGCTATGCTACATAATAGTGTAATGAGTTATCCCCTCTGGAATATTACTTCTGGATATCCCCTCTGGAATATTATCCCCTCTGGAAAATTACTGTGTCTTAATTGTGCACCTTAGGCATAACAGTCCAATGAACCATGGAGTTCCAGTCCCATGGGAGAAATTTTGAGAGGCTTTTATTTTTCCTTTCCTTTACCTTTTCCCTTTCCTTTCTGTGAGAAAGCATGAGCACTCCTGCACATAAGTGTGAGGGGAAGGGTAGAGGGAGAAAGACAATAACAAGGGTGGAGGAGGGGCAGAGGGAGAGGGAGAGAGAGAATCTCAAGCAGATTCCACGCCCAACTGAGGGCCTGCCAACACCGGGGCGGATCTCACCACCCTAAGATCATGACCTGAGCGGAAATCAAGAGTTGGACGCTTAACCAACTGAGCAACCCAGGCTCCCTGGGAGGCTTTTCTAATGCTCCTTAGATAACAATTTAGACAACAGTCTGTCATTTACATATAACAAATCCAAATTAATTTTATTGCAAGATAAGGAGAAAAATCAATAACAGAGTTGAAAAGATCTTGGGTTCTAAATAGAAGAAAGATTTTGGGTTCTGAACAGTAGAACATATACCCTCTCTTCTTTGAGACAATGCCTTTCCTTTTCAAGGTGAAGGCAGAGAATCTTTGTTTTGTTAACTGCTTTATTCTCATGGTTTTAGAGTTTATATAAAGACACCTTCATATTTTCCAGAGACTCAGTTTCCTTGCAATCCTAGAGCAAGATTCCATTTAAGTATATTATCAAGGTCCATATCTGAGTATTTATTAGAAAGTGGAAATGAGAGTATCATTTCTCTTCTTGCCTTACTTTTAGCCTAGAATTTCTAGTACTGGGATTATCTGTGTCTCAGCCTTTTTTTTTTTTTTCTTTTTCTTTTTAAAGGAACCCTCTCTTCCTCAAGTCTACTCCAACACAATCCCATCACACAGACATACCAGTCTTCAGGTACGGGATGGCAAAATATTTGCCAGAAATTCTCCCTGTTGCTTTTGGGATTCAGCCAGGCCACGCCTCTAAAGGACTACTAAACAACTTAAAGAAAGATCAATTTTTTTCTTTCCAGAGACATATTTCACTGTCCTCTTCTCCATAGCCTTAGTCAAAGGTTGATTTTAGACTTAGTATTCCTACAAATGCAGGTTCCTTGCAACTAAGATCCGTGTGTCTCCCTTAACTATATGTTCCCTTGGCTCTGCTATGTGTGATTTTGTTTCTCCTACACAAGACAGTTGCTATTTCTTCTTGGTTGGCTGGCTTCCCACTAGATCCTGATACTGAAAAACAGGTTAGATTCGTTTAGTCCATGTCTGTCAAGGTCAGGTTCCTTGGGTGGAGGAAATAATTTAAATGAATCTCATTCATTTTGAAACAGCTCCATCAAAGGGTGCTTGGAAAATAAGGCAAATGGATTTTGAAATTGCTCTCTTGAATATAAACCATGGCAAAGTCTACTGCCAAATTTTTTATTACCTTAAGTGTCTATTTGTCAAGTCTAAATTCCAGCTGTTTCTCACCATTTACTGAAATCTAGACTGTGAGACTTCACAGAGAACCACTTCTGCATACTCCTTTATTTGTCTGTGTGAGCACCTTCATTCATAATTAAGAAAAACATTGTAAGTATGAACCACCCAAAATACACATTTTGTATTAGGATCACCCCAAAAGGCACTGGTAATGGAAAAAGTGACATCTTTCCCTTTTATGTATCCTGTAATGCAAATTTTCACTTCCAGGGTAAATTATTCTTCATATACAGCTGGACTAGGGGAGCAAGTGTGATATGAAAGGGGGAAGAGGAGTGGAATTTGTGAAACTAGTTACTCCTGATTACTCAGTTTTACTCAGTTGTTGTTTAAGATACTGTAAGTCTGGCTTGTGTTTATTATTATTTTTTATTTCAGCGCATTGGTCACAATAAAGAATTGTCTGGGAATCCTAACTCAGAGAATTCAAGAGAAGGTTTTCTTCCAGTATATTCATAATAAAATAACAGTGACTAAGAGTTGTTATTACCTGTGCTTTTGATCTCATTCCTTTTTTGGATGAATGTGAAGAAAAATTAAGTAGAAAGCCAAGGAAATAACTAATCTCTAAATATCTCAGACCCTAATATACTTGAATTTTTTCACCAAATTACTTACGCTTCTTTAGTTAGCTGAATTATATACTGTACTACAGACATTATACTTTGATCTCTAGATCTGAGGCTGGTAGGCTAAAAAGTAACCAATGAGCTAGGCTCTCCTGTGGACTAATGATGCAGCGATTCGAAATGCTCATCCTGAGTGCTGTCTTTGCTCACAGTCTTGGACAGGTCACTTCACCTCCCTTAGTCTCAGTTGCCTCATCAGTAAAATGGAAGAATAACAGCCACATTGTAGAGAGTTTTGCTGTGAAGTTTAAAGATGATATTTTTGAAATAGGGCACGGCAATGTTGGTGTTTAAAAATGTTACTCATTATAATGATTCTTCCTAAGTAAGAGAAAGTTACTAGTATGGTCTGTATTATTTCTAGATGTTAGTAGCATAATTACCATTGTGTCTATCAAAGCCAATTCCCAGTTCCTAGCCCTATGGCTGGACATTTTTTTTTGCTACTGTAATAGTGTTGGAGGCATAAACCTTTCCTTAATTATATGTTATGCAAGGAGAACAATTAGTAATGGTTATTTTTAAAGAATACAAATCTGTTTCTAAAATAAATCAACCACATAGGAACATCTTCAAAACCCATTTTCTTATACTGGTGACATTCTTTTACTCTTAAGGTCCATAATGTAATCTTATTTTTATAAAGATCAACTAACAACATCTAATAATGCATCTAATTCACAGTTGTCCATCTGCATTACCATCTATGGTTAAGTAAAAGCAGAATAGCAGGCTTTTCTCTATTTAGGACATGTTAGTCCCTTGATTGATATTTATTAACGGTTCATAAAGTATGGTCTGATTGCAAAATGTGGTAATCAAAGTTCTAAGAGCTTATGACAAAAACAATAAGGAAAGCTGCAAATGGATTCCTTTGCATTGCCTAACGGTGTCATCCAAACTCCATGAAGGCGGGGATCTCTGTTCTGTTAAAACCATATTCTCAGGCCTTAAAACAATTCCTGGGACAGAATAAGCATTGAATAAATACTTGTTGAATAACTGAGCTTCAACTTACTATGATATTAATAAGCAGTTCTTTACTTTTTGCATTTAAGTTTTTGTATCTTAAAGCCACACCAACATAGTACATGAATTTGATATTACTTAAAAATCATTGAAAAGTGACCATTTCTTAAAATAAGACTTTATCTACCTGAAATAAATTAAAACAGCATAGGTTTTCTCCAGAAAGATAATAAAATAAAAGTAATTTTGAAAGTGTTCTTTTTGAAGATAATCTATCACTGTTCCTGGTACATGGTAGATGTTCGATGAATATTTTGGACTGAAAAACCTGATTTAATCAAATGTCTTGCACACAGGCACCTGGGTGGCTCAGTTGTTAAGCGTCTGCCTTTGGCTCAGGTCATGATCCCAGGGTCTCGGGATCTAACCCTACATCAGGCTCCCTGATCTGCAGGAAGCCTGCTTCTCCCTCCCTCACTCCCCTGCTTCTGTGTCCCTCTCTCGCTGTGTTTCTCTCTGTCAAATAAATAAAATCTTTAAAAAAAAATGCCTTACACATGTGTACACATTGTTTTTAATACACCTGTTTATAATGCATATGAATCGTTTTATGTATTCTGGTAGTATACCATAATTCAGACATTATTACAGAAAATATTGAAGCAGAATACATTAGGCTAACTTACTAATCACTTGATTTTTAGCTTCTAGGATCTGTAATGTAGATTCATAAGTTCATTTTTAAGGATGAAATGAGTAATTAAAAAAATGTTACTCTAGCGATTCAATAGTGTCAATTTTAAAAGCCGTTAAGAATTTAGTCATTCTAAACTACAAAATATAACTAAGAGCAGGATTCAATTGTTGATAAGTCTTCTTTTTAGTCATATTTTCCCCTCATGAGTAAAAATACTCCTGACCATTCTTTCACCTTGGCCTTCAGGAACAAACTTAGATCCTTTTCACATAAAATTTTTTGTTTGTTCGTTTGTTTTGTTATAGCAATACCATTCTAGAAGCCCTGAAAGCTTAGCTAGAACAAGTGAAGGCATTCAGGATGTTCTTAATTTATCTAGTTGGATTGAAGTGAATGACAGCATTAATCCCTTTTTTTTATTGTTTGCTTTTTTTCCCCTCTGCAACTCTAAACCTTAAATGCCTTAGATCTCTATCAAACTATTAACTTTGGGTGTTTTTGGCTACTAGGTCTAGGAAATTATTCCCTAAATATTGCTTGGTATAGCAGCTGTTGAAGTAAGAGAACTGCACAGTGTCTGTAAATTCATGCTACTAGTAAAATATTATGGAAAAGAAGAAAAATGTTATAACCAGTTCTCTTTGCCTCTCTGTCTGCCTCTCATGATATTAAAAAAAATTAGCTGTTCTTGAGTAGAAAAAAATTATTTTTCCATTTGGCAATGTGTGTGTACATGTATGTATGTGTTTGTGTATTACACGTGTACATAAATATGTAGGAAATTAGTGGGTATGTTTCCCCATACCACTGAAACCCATAGACACTAATTTCCATAGGCCTTGGACAGTGTATCTCAGAGTTTACATTAGAAAATGGTAGGACTGTTCTAATCTATGAACTACTTCCTTAGAATTTGCATTTCTTGGGTTTTTTTTTTAAGATTTTATTTATTTATTTATTTATTTATTTATTTATTTATTTGACACAGAGAGAGAGAGATCACAAGTAGGCAGAAAGGCAGGCAGAGAGAGAGGAGGAAGCAGGCTCCCCGCTGAGCAGGGACCCTGAGATCATGACCTGAGCCAAAGGTAGAGGCTTTAACCCACGGAGCCACCCAGGTGCCTAGAATTTGCATTTCTTGGTAGACTTTAATAATTAACTCTTTGAGGACGGGGTATCAGTTTCCTAAACAATGATGCCATGTCATCTGATGACTCCTCATTATCCTGAGTGAAAAAATTCGTCTGGCAAAATTAATGTAGTTAGTTCCCAATTTAGCCATAGGTTACTTTCCAAAAATTTGTTTGTGAATTTGCTGTCTGAACATGGAGCAAACATATATTCTCAGAGAAGCAATTTCCTAACGTTAAGACCAGTAGAATATGTGGTGTGAAATTGGAGATCTTTAATGACAGAAAGCTAAAGCATTCAAGAGAACAACATTAAATATAGGACTTTCTGTCTTATAGACAATTGTGTGGTTATAAACCCTGAGCAAAGACGGCAGTGTTGAATTTACAGAGCTCCACCAAGGTCAAGTTTTACAAAGACTTTCCTCCTAGAAAGAACAGAAAGTAGCTGACTGTAGGAGCTGAATTTCATTACTACTTAGAGTCTTGGTCATAATCTATTCATGGTCTCTGTGTGTTCCACCTCACTCTTTGGCTTTGCTTTAGTAGTATCACAGAAGATGTGTTTCACTAGGATCCAAGTTTATTTCATTTAAAAATTATTCTTTAATATTTTTTTCCTACAGTAACAGGGACATTTCTTGATTTGTAAGCTCTTGGTTCTTCAGGGAATGCAAGAGAAAATCTACTGAAAACTATCAATAATGCATCTTTTTAATGGATTGCATGCTCTTGGTTACAGAATGGTTCCCAAAGAGTTTTTCATCTCCTTTTGGTGATTACTAGACAACAAAAGGACTAACTGTCTCCTTTTACATTTGCAACTTCATTTACCAACACTGTATTCTCTGCAGGGGCACCTGGGTGGCTCAGTGCTGTACGCCTCTGCCTTTGGCTCAGGTCCTGATCTCACGATCCTATATGGGGCTCCCTGCTTAGAAGGGAGCCTGCTTCTCCCAATCCCTTTGTTGCCCCCAACCCCACCCCATGCTCTCGCTTGCTCTTTCTCCATCTCAAATAAATGAATAATATCTTTTTAAAAAATACCGTATTCTCTGTAAAACTTAAAAGAGCATGACAGCTTCAGGAAGAAGACAGTTGACCTCATGAGAAACACTGAGGAATGCGTTGTAAATGTATAATTCCATTTTGAACAGTATGCTTTGTCAGAGTGATCCTTCTGACAGTGTGTTCTCTGTGTCCTTTATAGTATGCACTAGGGTAGAAGGAAAGGTATTTCCACACATACACTCTGTACATACATTTCCTCTATTCCATTGTCCTCCTGGCAAAATCTCTCTGAACACGCTTTGGATGACATTTGGAGAAGCTGATTCCTTCAAGTTTGTAATGAACAGGAGATCAGAGTCTACCTACGACTTTTCTCTGAACATCACAGTTGACCAAATTGGTGTACTTCTAGGACACCACTGATGTGTTTGATTAATACTTGTATATACGCGATGGCATTAAATACTGTCACCTAAGAAATCTTCATGATTTCAGTGTGAAGAAGGGAACACAGGTACATCCTTCAAAAAGCTGAGACTACGTAACCTTTTGGAAAATCTACAGAATATTCACAAAAATTGTCATGTACTAGGCCAGGGATGAAGCTTCCACAGTTTCCAAATACTAATATCCAGTAGACTACATTTTCTTACCAAAGTGTGGGATAATTAGGAATCAATAACAAATGAAAACCTTTCAAAACTGTGCAAGTCTATAATATAAGCAGCAATATTCTCTCTAGGTTACTGATTCTGCTTAGGAATTTAAGTCTTTAAAAAATGGCAGGTAATAAGTATATCCTTTCCTAATACAACAAGTTTATCAATAATCTAACATAGACGAAGGAATGTTTAGTAGATAATCTCATTAACGGAAAAGCTTGGGCACCATATTCAGGATGGTTCCATGTTGTTTTTCTGTGCAAGTATTTGGTGGAAACAGTGAATGATTTTCTTTTTCTTTTACGCTTATATATTTTGTAATATCTCTATAACTAGCATGCATTACTCTTAAAAATGAGAAAGATAAAATGTTAAGGAAAATAAAGAGTATCCTTCTGACAAGAAGCTTCCAAACCTATTCTCAGAGAGCAGTCTCTATCAAGAACAATCTAATTCTAATTTATTCTAATAAGGTAAATTTTTTTATAACAACTCACTAATTCATGGGAAATCAAATCTAATGCACATTTTGGTTTGATAAGCAAATCATACTTAAAAAAAACACCCTCAGTTTCCTTAGAAAAGAGTAAAGTCAGTCCTTTCTCAGCATTTACATTTTGTTAAGGGTAGCAACTAGATTTATCTAAACTCAAGAGTTTAAGTACACCCAGCAGTAACCATTTATGGCCCTGTAGCTGAAAGGGTTGCTGCTCGGCCCACATCCTCCTGGCCCTCCCTGAAGGTCATCTGCAGCCATGGTGGACACTTGCTGGACCTGCCAAAACCTTCCTGCCTCAAGTACTTCTATCTCTGCCTCAGGGCCTTCTCTGGCTACTTGGAGGAATAGAGCCGGCTGACAGTGACTTTGAGTTAATCCTTCATTAGCCACCCCGAAACAAGGAGGGTAGAATTGAGGGCTTTATACCCCAGTATCCTCAGCTCAGAATAATCAGAGGCACCTTCTACATTGTTTCTCAGAGGGCCTTCAGCAAGAGTGGGCCCCACAGTAGAAACCTTTCATTATTTTCCCTCCAGTTTTATTGAGGCTAATTGACATATAAAGCTGTATATATTTGAAGTGTACAATGTGATGATTTTATGTATGTATACATTGTGAAATGATTACCACAATCAAGTTAATTAGCACATTCAGAACCTCACATACAGTTTTATTATTATTTGATGAGAATGCTTAAGATACACTCTTAGCAAATTTCAAGTGTACAAATAGTATTATTAACTGTAGCCACCATATTGTGCATTAGCTCCCCATAACTTACGCATCTTATCACTGGAAAGTTTGTACCTTGTGACCAGCATCTCTAATTTCCCCCACACCTCAGCCCCTGGCAACCACCACTCTATTTTTTTTATTTCTGTGGAAACCTTCTCATTATTAATGTGCTTCTTTTTGGGGGGGCACTCTTCCCTCTACGATCTCATTTCCTCACTCTCACTTAGACATACTACTTGCATTCAAACCCTTATGTCAAGATCTGCCCTACGACAGGGGAATATAACCTCAATTGTATTTGCATGCTAGCTTTTAGATAGCTTCTTGAAGCCAAGGGCTTTTTCATGTTTACTCTGGAATCCCTGGTACTTAACATGTCCCCAGCACATGTAAAGATAAGTTATTTTCCTAGGTCCCAAGTAGATCTGAATCCAGCAGGGAAGACAGCCACGTAGTCTTCAGAACAAGATATACTGGATTCATTTCTCTAAAACGTACAACAAAAGCGCTGTGGAAAGTAGTCACTAATGACACATTTGCAGATAGGCAAAGGCTTCATGGAGGAGGTGGTATTAAATTAGGTGTTGAAGAGCACGTAAGATTTTGACAAGTGGAGAAAAAGGAGGGAAATGACATTCCAGGAAAGTAAAAGAAAAATAGCAAAGTCATAGATGTGTTCCAGTACATGGAATACTGGAAGAAAATAATAATGTTCTTGGCCTATATGTTGGGATACATGAAGCAGAAGTTGAGAAAGCAAAATAAACATAAATTAGTTCATGGCAGCCTGGACATTCGAGGAAGCCCTGAAGAGCGGAGGAAGAATGTTTCAGAACTGTACATAGAACTATTTTTTTTCATGTGACTTCTAAAAAAAAATCTCACCCACGCATTGACAGTCACTTCCTTTGCTAACATTATTTTGAGAGTCTGACTCACTAATGGAGCATTTTTCCTGAAACTCAAAACATTTAGAATTTTTTCTCTTCTTTTTCTTTTCTTTCTTAAAGAGGACAACAAAAAGAGACAGGAGCTCCTCTTCTTGCCTGAAATTTCGACAAATGTTTATACCTTGTGTTGTCTCTTTGATTAGAATTCATGTGTGTAAGCCTTCCACTTTGAAGCTATCATGCAGCTCCACTTTTTCCTGAAGGGGGCTATGATGTGAGTAGTTCTCCTTATCGTATGAATACGCTTGTGGACAGGAAGAGGCAGGGAGGCCAATGTAAGGATCGGGTGGTGTAGTCGGGTGGGACAAGTACTGGTCTGGAACCAGAGGACTTGGGCCCTAGCTGTGGACCCGCCTCACCCCAGCTTTTTGGCCTTGAGCAAGTCATTAAAATGTTTATTGTCTTTAAAATGATGTGTTGGACTAGAGGATCTCTAAGATCTCTTCTAGCCCTAAACTCTTATGATGAAGCAGAAGTCAGAGGATAAAACCATGTCATGTGCATTTCCCACACATATACAAAGTTATCAGAAAGTTGACAATGTTGTACCTTTTTGAAAAAAAAATGTACGAACACAGCATTGCCACTACTTCCTTTAAAAGATCTGTTTTCTGATGATTTAATGCAAGCCCCATCAATTAAAATAAGCATAACAGTGCTCATATAAAATAGTAATTTTCTAAAATGCATCTGATGGCACCAGGCCCTGAGGTATACTCCATTAATTGCTAAAAGATAATAGAACTTCATTAAGAAATGAATCACAAGCAAGGAACTAGATTCTGAATGCATCCTACTTCCCAGAGAAATGTAGACATTATTAATGGATGGTAGTCTGTTTTGAGATCTACTCTTCTTTAAGATACTGCTGTAGCACAAAACAAGAGGTTAAAAAAAATTGGTTGTTCCTATACCCGCATATACTGTATAAAATAGTAGTCAGGAAAGTAGTCATCAGCATTTTATTATTACCTTCTTTTACCAGGCACTTTCTAAATGAAGCTACTTTTTTTTTTTTTAAACTGGAAAATACTTAAGATTGTTCTGTGAGTGTTTTTCTCCCAGTGATAATGATGGAAAAGTTTTAACTTTTCCAGAAAAGCAGAAAAATAACTGTGGAAGCAGTGAGCTCAGGGACGGAGAGAGTCTGAGAGAGGAAGTCTTTTGCCCAAGGGTACGTAGCTCTTGTGTGAGAACACAGTACACAGCAGCATTCTAACCTTCACATTTTTTATTTAGAAATCTGAAGTAGAGTACCTATATTATCAAGGGAACCTGGAGAGAAAAACTGCTATGCACAAGAAATATTTTTTTTAATCATATTGGATTTTAGAAACCTTTAGCCTGATTGTTTACTTTTCAGACATCAAACAGTTCAGGGGACTACAAAACAAACTATACTTTGAACCTAAGAGTACAATGACAAAATAACTATTTTCTTTCTAAAGCATTTGAAAATACGTCCAGGGTATTCTTAAGAAAATTCTAGATCCACAGACATTAAAGTCACAAAGACGATTTGGTGAGAAGTGGTGAGGAGACCAGGCAGAAAACAAGAAGAGAGAAAGAGAACTGTATCACAGCCCGCTCACTGCATGTCAGGTAGCTGATTTATGCTTGATGTGTGTGGATTTATGTAATCCTCCCAGACAAGTCTGTGAAGTAGGTATTATCTTTATTTGATAGTTACTAGAACTGGGATTCATTAAAGTTAATTAACTTGCCCAAGGTACTGTAGCTGACAAATGTCAGAGATCTCATTCGATTTTAAGAGTTGTGTTCTTTGAACACCACACTATTTTTTGCATCAGATTATACACCTTTGCTGGAGTACGGGTGTACACAAAAATATTTACTTTCCAAGAGTCAGATTATCATTGTATGATTTTAACCCAGGCATGGTTAAGGTCCCAGTACCTAAGTCAAATACTGTTCACCTCCCGCATACTTGAGTATCATAGGGCACAGTTGGCAGGCTGATGGCATCTTAGTCGAGTCTGCTGCAGGATTTGATGCACTTGATGGGAGAGACTAAGTACTGCACTGTTAGGGGCCTGGGACTGCCCAACAGGAACCTGAGTTCCAAGCCTACTGACAAGACTGGATTAGGGTAAAGCCAATGAAGAATCAGCCTTGGGAGTTAAATATAAAGGGCACCCAAAAAGCAGTAACCAAGATACATAATTTTTTTTAAAAGATTTTATTTATTTATTTCACAGAGGGAGAGAGATCACAAGGAGGCGGAGAGGCAGGCAGAGAGAGAGGAGGAAGCAGACTCCCTGCTGAGCAGAGAGCCCGATGCAGGCCTTGATCCCAGGACCCTGAGATCATGACCTGAGCCCAAGGCAAAGGCTTTAACCCACTGAGCCACCCAGGCGCCCAAGATACATAATATTTTAATGCAATTTCTTAAGAAATAAAATTAGCAAATTATAGCCATAGGCCAGCCACTTCCTTTTGTAATGAACACAAAGACTCTGAGTTCCAAATGGTTCCAAACAGTGGCCTTTCTTTATTTCCCAGGAGTCTGAGGAAGAAGAAAGATATGACTCTGACTGAAATCAGAATTAAAGTTACCAGGTGGGGTGGGGGGGCTGGGTGGCTCAGTGGGTTTAGCCTCTGCCTTCGGCTCAGGTCATGATCTCAGGGTCCTGGGATCAAGCCCTGAATCGGGCTCTCTGCTTGGCAGGGAGCCTGCTTCCCCTTCTCCCTCTGCCTGTCTCTCCGCCTACTTGTGATCTCTCTCTCTCTGTCAAATAAATAAATAAAATCTAAAAAAAAAAAAAAAA
>LNAC01000125.1:3691393-3740134 GCA_002007465.1 Ailurus styani
AAAAAAAAAAAAAAAAAAGTTACCAGCTGGGGTTGGGCACTTTGTTTTGGGGGCAAGGAGAGAATATTTTCTCTGGTCCTATCCAGCAGGAGTCTCCTATGTTTTTAGGGTAGGAGTTAGACTTAGGGTAACCAAATATCCTGGTTTACTCAAACTGTCTAGGTTTTAGCAGTGAAAAGACTGCATTCTTAAAAGTCCGTCAGTCCTGGGTGAACCATGATGGTTGGTCATTAGAATAGAGGGGATGGAGTTATACCATTAAAAAATGAAAACACGTGGATTCTGTGCTTGGGGATGACTCTTAAAGTTTAACATAGGAGAAAGAAGAGTATTTTAGTCTAAATTTGACCCTTAGAATTAGAGTCATGATAAACTGGGTGGGGTCACAAAATGATGTAATTCGTGTGTCTTAGGCTACATGAGCCTACAGCACTGTATGGGGAATCACAGTTTCAGAGGTTTCTCTCACAGATATCCCCACATGCTACAAATGTCCTCCCTCCCCCGACCCTCCCTGCTCACTTCAGAACTGGTTCTACTTATCTCTGGAGTCCCTAGGAGGTATTGCACCTGTGATATTGGGCGAGTGCTCCTGGGCTCGATTGTTCGGCATGGACAGTGGTGATCATTGTGACTGAGGGTCTGGGATTTCTGAAACATCAGGGTCAACACTTCCTGCAGGGATAGCCTCCTGCTTTCCTGTCACGCTCACTGAACTAAGATTTGTTTCCTAACTCTCTCATCTTTTCCATCAATTTCCTGAGCCATTCCCTGAACACTCCCAAGTTAGAGCTGAAGAGAAGTCTAATGACTTCCTACTCAGAGGTGAAGTTACTGAGAAGCTGGGGAAGTATCATTTCAAGGGCCTTTGAGAAGCTCTGGACTAATTCTGTGTTATCTTTCTTAACAAAGACCCCTGGGTCCATGCTACAGAGTGAACTGTTTTCTCCCCAAATTCGTATGTTGAAGCCTTAACCCCCAATGTGACTGTATTTGGAGATAGGGTCTTTAGGAGGTAACTATGGTTAAACAAATCCATGAGGCTGGGGTTCAGTAGAATTGGTGGCCTCGTAAGAAGAACAAGAAAGAGAACTAACTCCTCTCTCTCTCTCCCCCACCCCTGTTCCTCTCTCCCTCTCAGTGTGCAAACATCAAGGCAAGGCCACAGGAGGTACAGTGAGAAGACAGCCATCTCTAAGACAGGAGGAGAACTCTCCCCAGCACTCAGCCATACTGGCATCCTGATCTTAGACTTCCAGCCTCCAAAATGGTGAGAAAATAAATTTCTGTTAGTGAAGTATCTTGGCTGTCTGAGCAGTCTAAGAAAATCCATTTGTCCGTAAACTTGCATTGGAACATTAGGACTGCAAACTGGAATCTTCTATGTGTCCCTCAACCTCAAATTACAAAAATAAATTATGGCCCAAAGAGGTGATAGGAACACAGAGACAAAAATATTTTTCAGTCTGGAGAATTGATAGCATCTTAGCTACGAGGAAACTACTGTTGTGAGTACTGGAAGTGACAACTGAAGGAGAATGAAAACCACAAGGTGAGCTGGGAAGGAAAAAGAGGTCCTTTTGTTTGAACTAAGGGAAACACATCTTGAACAGGGAGGAAGCATAGTAAACTAGTGAAAAGCATAGCTCTGGATTCAATACCTAGATCTACTACTTGTACTGATGTGTAAATGACCATGTTGCTTAATCTTTCTCTGCCTCAGTTCTTTATCTGTAAGATGGAGAAAACAGTAGTACTACCTAGATCATAGAGTTGTAAAAAAATGAATTTAATAAAGTGTGCAAGGCATTTAGAACAATAACTATTGCTCAAAATGCTCAAAAAACATTACCCATTTCACTTATAAGTTTCCACTGTTCCCCAAATGAATGGCATTCTCATCTGTTCAGTAGTACAAACCCTCAATTAACCCTTGTGCCTTGCAACCATATCCAATCCATTACAATGTCTTGCCAGTTTTACCTTCTAAATGTTCAATTAGTCAACTTCCTCCCATCTCCACTACAGAGGGAAGGTTTTCTCTGGGAAATAAAGTATTTTTCCTAGGCTCCCAGGGAGGAAGAAGTGGCCAAAAAGTTTTACAACACACTTAGATTTGCACCATTTACTGCAGTAGCCTCTTTTTTTTTTATTATTAAAGATTTTTTTTTTAATTTGACAGAGAGAGAGAGATTACAAATGGGCCGAGAGGCAGGCAGAGAGAGAGAAGGAAGCAGGTCCCCTGCTGAGCAGGCAGTCCTACTCGGGGCTCAATCCCAGGACCCTGAGATCATGACCTGAGCCAAAGGCAGAGGCTTTAACCCACTGAGCCACCCAGGAGCCCCACTGCAGTAGCCTCTTAATTCATCTGCCTTTGTCCTTCCCTCCAAACAATGGGTTCTCCACACCTTAGGAACAGTGGGTTTTTCAAAAGGCAAATCTGATCCTATTACTCTTGTCTCTCCACACCACTTCTCCAGCTTAAAATTCTTCAATGATTTCTCTGCATTTAAGATGAAAGTCAAGCCTGACCTTTCCCAAATTCCCTTTTCCCCTTCAACTATTCTCTGCACCCCAGCTCCTACCCCAGCCATGTAGATTTTCTTTCATTTCCAGATGTGATAAGTTTCCTCTAACAACGCGATCATTAAAACCAGTCTTCTGTCCTTAATGGTCCTCCTGATCTTGTGCCCCCTCCCCTTCTTACCTGGTTAACTCTGGGTGATGTATCATAACTCAGCTCAAGCATTCCTTCCTAAGGGACACTCATCTTAACTGCAACTTCCCCCTTTCCCAAGTCTAGGTAAGACTTCCTTATTATTTGCTCAATTGACTTTCCCAGATTTTAAGGTACACGAAAGACCATGTCTACTTTTGTTCACCATCATACCCCCAGTGCCTGGCAGAGTGCTTGGTTCATATGTGATTCTCAATAAATATTTCTTGAATGAAATGAAGGAATGACCAGTGGGGTGGGATTCCATCTATTCTGCTGTTCGATGTTGTCTTTCAGGTCAGTATGGCCTGGGAAACAAGGTTTATAAGTGTTATCATTTTTCCTGTCATATTAAGTTATCCATCTTCATTGAAATATTCAAACCTACAGTTATCTAACAAACTTTATTTGAATGCCTGAATGCAAGGAAATATATCCAAACAGCTTTTTAGGATATGAAACACAATTACAAACTCTCTCTACATTGAGTCTTGGACCCAGAGTCCTTAATTAAAACTCACCTTCACTCACAGGATTCTTGGAACCACCAACATCCCTAAAAAGCACCAACGCCAATCTTTGAAGAGTTCAGGAAATAACTCTTGCTTGCAACTAGATGTAGTTTTGATTGGTATGTACCTCCCCCCGGCCCCAGATCTGAGAAAAAGAAAAGGTGTTGTTTACTGAGCATCACTTAGAAAAACATGTACTGAGGAGAAAATATATGATTTTACTTTATATTATGGTACAAAGTTTGTTTTCACATGTAGATGTAGGGATTTAAAGAAATTATTTTGATCAGACTGTCTTAGCTGGTAATGGTAAAACTGAGTTTTAGAACTCTGGGGCTTTGACTTTAAAGTATATCCTTTTGGTGTGCCATATTGTCTCTGCCTCAGGGTGGCCAAGACCTTGTCTGCCGCCCACCTGGCCAGGAGGTAGTCAACACCCAATAACAGGGTAGCTTAGGTGCTACAGAAACTCTAAATTACTTCTTCCCTCCCCCTTCTCTGTTTCCTTCCCTCTTCCCTCCCTCTTTCCCTTCCCTCTCCTTTCTAGAGGAATTGCTTAAGTTGTTTAAAGCGAGTTTTCTCTCTCTTGCCCAACATTACCCAACTGTTTATTTTTTCATGTATGATTTTTTCCATGTTATGCAGAACTACATGACATTAACAGATACTCAGAAAATAAGTGGATTTAATTCTTCATGCTTTTTAAAAGTTCTACTAGTATTCGAATTTGTTATTGCTGAAATCATTTTCTACCTCCTCCCACCCTCAAGCCCTGAATAAAAGTTGTATGTGTGGGCACTGTGATCTTCTACACATGAACCCTTTCATTTATTGATTTATTTAATTCCACTCCTGGAGTAAGGTAGGAATGTATTACAATTCAGGTAAATAATGATTTCATTATCCTCCTCTCACATAATTTACTGAGGATTGGCACATCTTAAAGTAAATTGCAGACCAGAATTGGATTGAAGTGCAGCTATTACACTTCTATGTACAGACAACTTCCCAATAATAGTCTAAAATAGTTTTCCCAGTGTTTTGTGAACTCACCTGCAATTTTTCTCATTGTGCTGGGATATAATTGAGCTGAGTCAGGAAGCTTACACTCAATAGACTGCGTCTTTAAAGCAGCTTAAAATTACTTTTAAGATACAGAAAATGGCCTGAATCTTCATATATATATATATATGACATTGATTTTCCAAACTCTGTAATTTTTATTCCACATTGTATCAGCCTCATGTAACTTCTGGGATCCAACTGACATAGAATCCGTTTGGTTTTCCCAAGCATTAAAAATTTCATATAAAATCTTAAAACTGACTTGAAATATTTTTTCTTCTCTTACTGATTATCTTTATATTAATACCTGTCATGGTAATATACTGATTTATAATTACATTTGTTTATGACTGTGCCAATAGCTCTATCTTTATGTACAAACAGAAGCTAAATTCAGTTTGTTCTGAACAGTCTAATTTGCTAAACTGCAAAGATGGAATGAATTATTCTAATGTTTATCAGTGTGTAGGCAGTGAGAGTTGGGGGAAATAATAAACTTAGTGGTCATTATGGATTACATGACAGATAAAGTAAAATTTTATTCATTTACAAGTATTAACTGAGAGCCTACTGGGCCCCAGTTATTATAGTAGGCTCTGGGATCACAGAGACGAAAATTCTTTGTCTCACTCTGAGTGCTCAGTTACTTAAGAAGGTATCCATGCAAATGGAGAAAACCCAGTACAGTGGCTGTTTTAATAAAATGTATGTACAAAATAATTGGGAAACAGAAAGAGGATTACCTAATCCTACCTAACTTGGGGCTTTTAAATTTTCCTTCATTTTCACTTCTGTAAAAAATACTTCAGGAACATATTTTGCAAAAACAAAACAAAACCCACCCCCCCCAAACCCTCCTCTACATTTTAGCATATATCCTTAGAATAAATTCCTCAAAATGGAATTACTAAGGTTAAAGGCATGAAAAATTTTACCAGTCCTTGATCAATATTGCAAATTGCTTTCTTGACAGAATGCTTCATGTAGACATTCACCAGTAATCTCTGAGAGTGCCCATTTCCCTACGCTACTATCAGGATAGAGTCTCTATCTAATCTAAAGAGAGATTATCTTTAAAATTAATCTCCCCATTCCCTTCGGTGGAGACAACCAACGAAGCACTTCTGGTATTTCTTTCCAGGGTTATACTAGCTGTATTTATAATACTTTTGTGATATATGGAAATGTATTTAATTTCATAAAGACAAATTCATTACACAGTCAAATATGTTAAAATATTTCATGATTCTTTTCCGATGGTTTTCAAGATATCCCACTTTTTAGGTTCCTCTATTCTTTGTCATTGGTTGACAGGTTATTATGATCATTTTGGTCAAAGAACCATATCAATCTTGAAACCTGGCAGAAGAAAACTTTCCAGTGTTTGTTCGTTTCATTTAACTCTTCTCAAGTAAGCCTGAGGGATGACCCACACACAGCGTAAGCCTTGGGTTTTCCAAACAATTAGCGTGATCTCCTCTGAGGGAAAGGCATCAGATAAAATGTCTGTCTGCTGCTTCGAGGTGTGGAAAGTTATGATGGTTCTATCCACTGCTATTAGAGAACCTAGCATTTCCAGTAAAGTGAGCGAGTGTAGATGGGCCAGTAAGAGCAGGAGTGCGTGAATCAAAATGAAGCAAACTGGTGGTACAGGGGAAGTAAGAATATAGAAAAATACAATAAATTTCAGGGTTCTTTCTTTGAACTGTACCAATTAATGGTCCCTACTTAGCAAAGAATGAAATTTCTCTAAAATGCACTCTTTATACTAGATTCCATAGTGACATGATCTTCCATGATACACAGAAGTGCATCCATAGAAACCTGCCAAACTGAAGGACAGTTGTTTTCTTTTTGTTCATTCTTCTTAAAACAACCTTTTAAGTTGTTTTGACATTCAACTACTTAATAGTAGAAACCTTAACAAAATAATTTAATGCCAGATCTATAGGATGTCAGAATTTAGATAAAATGAATAAAAAATTTATTACCCAAATGTGCTATAAAACAGCACAAGAATGTATTACAGAAGGTGTTAGAAAATAATTACAACTGTTGAAAAAATTCTGCCCTAAAGATCAGATAGTCTGAATTTTAAAAAATTTTTAAAAATAATCTTGGTAGAACCAGTTTATGTTTTATTAAAATTTCTCAGAAAAAAATCGAAATCCTTCCTAGTGCAAAACTGGCAAAGTACTAAATAGCTTCATCTGATAAATATAAATTTAATTCAGTGAAGCAAAGTCTGAGCTGAGGAAGAAAATTAGATGGAGGAAAGCATAATTTCTCTTCTGTCGTAGAGCATGATGTACGATTTCCCTTCCTGCTTGGGATGAGCAGTAACATAATACAACACCTCATGATACTTTGTGAGGAAGGAAAAGTGGTGAACATCCTTGCACCTCCATTTTTTTTGACTTCAAAATGGGAACCACGAACTTGATTTCTAAATTACGTGACCCATGACTTGGGTTTACCATGTTCTCCCCTTCCTTGTAATGAAATAGGATGGGGACCCATTAGATTTTCATTTTTGTTAACAGTTGTTTTCTTTGGGCAGCTGGATGGATGGCATAAAGGCAATGAGACAGTTTTCCCTGTGGGATAACAATTTAGAGGAACTTTTATAGGGAGCAGGGATAAAACCTGGAGAGCAACTCCAACCTGCTGGGAGAAGCTCTTAGAGCAAATATAGGATAAGTGTGAGTGGGCCTCATGCTTTTCAAAGCTGAATATAGTCATAAATGAGGGGAGAGGTTGAAAGAATAGTAAAAGGGGGATACTAAGTATATCCTTCTACCAATAAAGTGTAACATATAAGAAAGGATCAAATACTCATTGAAACTATCCTAAGCATCAGAACAAAACTGAAGTCTTCTTGCTTTTAAAATGTATAGAACAAAGAAGTTTTTTGGTTTTTTTTTTTTGAAAGTTTTGGTAAGAGTCACAAGTTTTAAGTAAGGTATTTTTAGGTAAGATGTTATCTTCTAGCTTCCTTTCCTGGTACTCTCTGCAGACTTACTCCTCTCCAGACACAAGGGCCTGGTAGCTCTCTCATACATGACAAGAAGGCTCCACAGTAGGTCTTCGGCAGTGGGTATTCCCTTTCATGGACTGTTCTTTTCTATATATTCTCTTGAGTAATTTCCTCATCCTTCAAGTCTTTGCTCAAAAGCTGCTTCCTCATGGAGAGCTACCCAAACAGACACTGTACCTAGCCCCTCTTTCCACCCAGCTGACAACCCCTTCCTGAAAACTCTTCCCATTCCTTTTCTCTGCTCCACCCCTTTTTTTCCCATAGAATTTATCATGCTGTGAATACTAGGGTTTTTTTTTTCAGTATTTATTATTTATTGTCTATTCCCTCTTTGACCCATACTCACCCCTTCCCAGAGAGAATGCTAAACTCCAAGAGGGCAAGGATCTTGGTTTTATACATACATATATATATATAATTTTTAAAAAGACTTTATTTATTTGGGAGAGAAAGGGAGAGAGAGAGCAAGAGAGAGAACATGAGCAGGGAGAGGGGCAGAGGGAGAAGCAGACTCCCTGCCGAGCAGGGAGCCTGATGTGGGACTTGATTTCCAAACTCCGGGATCATGACCGAGCTGAAGGCAGACACTTAACTGACTGAGCCACCTAGGCACCCAGATATTTGTTTTGTTTCGTTTTTAATGGAATATGTCCAAAACACGAGTGCAGGACCCATAGGTAAACAGTAAAATGGTACTCAATTATTATTTGTTAAATGAATAAACAAAAGTTTATGTAATCCACATGAACTGCAAAGTACATAATAGGCTAAGGAAGACAACAGTGAAATTTTCATATATATCTGCTTTTGTTGTCGTTGGGAGATAGTGAAACAGGAAGCCAAATAGACTAAGGGTTTGCTTTGTTTCCTGGGAGAAGAACCACCTAGAAACTGGTCCTTTTTACTACCCAGTTTACAGTATTTCCTGGGATTAATCATATACTGCATTTGAATGATGCTTCTAAATTTTTTCTTAAAGGTCTGTGCTGTATGCTAGCTCGCTTTAATCCCTAGTCTGTAATAAAACTAAAGCTCAGAGAGGAAAAACCTTGTCCAATGTGTTACATTCAGCAAATGTGACTTGGGTATCTAGGCTTTCTAATTCCATAAGCTGTCTTCACAGAGAGAGAAGACCAAGGATTACCCCACTGAGAAGAGGAAAGACAAGCAACTGGGGTGTGTGTGTGTGGTGGAGGGACTCATAGCGTGATGTCTGTCAGGAGACTAGGAGGAGAACAACAGAGACAAATTGTTAGAATTAAAGGAGAACATCGTCATTGACCATGACCTACATTTGTTGTTCAGTATTCAAAACATGTTTTAAAGTTTAAAATGATATCTAAAGTGTATTTCACAGTGCTCATTTATGCCTTACAGGCCATAAAATTTAGACGTTGTGAGGGGATTTATTATTATTTTCCTTGTTTCTTGTCATGTAACTGTAACTCATTTAGAAACTTAAGGTCAATACTGAAATTTTGCCATTGTTTTTCAATAGTTCTCAGCTCTCCAGCTATGAATTCTCAATGTTAGATAGCAATTTTTATTCTTTGTTATCATGTATTTATCAGATATTTTATTTCTGGAATACACAGCTGTTAACTGCAAAACTATTCATTTAAGTGTCACCCTTCAATCATTTAGCTCTTTCATTTCTATTTTTTCTCCCTAGCAGCTGTTCTATTATTGATTGTCTAGAAATTGTCCCCTTCTATGTTTAAAATTAAAACAGGAAGTGCAAAATAAAAAGATTATACGTGAAAAAGGATGGTAAAATTGTAAGAACCCAAGTGCTGCACAGTTTCAGAGAAACTGAAATGCGTATGCCCTGTAAACATCCCCACATGCACACATTTGGATGCAAAAACACACAATTAATGTTGGCCTTATTGAAATAATTCAGGAAAAGTATCAAATACGTTAAGTGCACACTAGGTGTTCATTACTTTGCTAAATGCTGAAGTGGATAAGTTATTATTACCCTTACTTTACAGTTGAGGAAACTGAAGCTCAGGAAAGTTAAATGACCCTACATGGTTGTGGTCAAGACCCTACAACCAGGAAATTGCACAGATGAGATTGGAATTGAGTTTTGTCTTGATTTCAAAAAGCTTGTGTTTTCTTCTCTTTTTATCTCCTTTTCTCCTGAACGGTTTCAGACATACAAAAACTCTACAGAGAAAAATGAAAGTCTAGGTACCCATCTGCCAAATTTAAGGAAGAGAAAATTATAAATGTTGGATCCCTAATTATATTTGCCAGTCTCATTATGTCTCTTTTCCTCCTGAATCCTGAATTTGTATTTTTCATTCCCACTTATAGCTTTATATGTTTACTACATATATATGTCTCTAAGCAATATTTAGTGTTATTTGACACGAATGCTAATTTTTTACTAATCTATATAGACACATGTGTATGGATGTATATATGCATGTATATTTACATGCACATATGATATATATTTAAATACATATGTATATATGTTTTTATACTGATATGTGTAAATATATGTATATCTGTAAAAATATGATGAGATATGTGTATATGCATATACTCTATTTATGCTTAACAATGTTACAGAAAAATTCATCTGAATGATCTGAGCAAGAATTGGTGTGACTTTATCAAAAGCCTTTTTAATATCAGTGAAGACAATCATATGATACTTCTTAAATTTTATAATGTTACAGATTTCATTCACTGCTTTTCTAATATTCAACCATCTTTGATTTTGTGGAATCTCTCTATTTTGGTGCCAATATATTATTTTTAAATCTGATTTTGGCTTTTAATTGCTAAATTTGAGTGATTTATTTTTAATTCAATTTATTCAAACTAAGAAAATATTCACCCATTTCTCCCATTTCTCCCCCTCCATCTCTGGCAACCACCAGTCTGTTCTCTATATCTATGAGCTTGGCATTTGTTTGTTTGTTTGTTTGTTTAAACTTCCATGTAGGGCAAATAATAAAAATAAAATTAAAAAAAAATAAACTTCCATGTATAAGAGAGACCATATGGTATTTGTCTCTCTCTGATTTATTTCACTTAGCGTAATGACTTTCGGGTCCACCCATGTTGTCACAAATGGCAAGATTTCATTCTTTTTGATGCCTGAATAATATTGTATATATATATACCACAACTTCTTTATCCATCCATGGATGGACACTTAGGTTGTTTCCACATCTTGGCCATTATAAATAATGCTGCAATGGACACAGAGGTGTAATATGCAAATACCATACTCTTTTGATCTTTTCTTCCCGCTCACTGCCTTTGGTCAGATCTTTATTCAGAATTAGGTGTCCAAGATGATTAGACATTTATGGAACAAACATTTGAGTTTATGCAGCAGGCTTCTTTTCTTCTGTGGTGGGTTTCTTTTCTGCAGGCTTCTCAGCTGCTGGTTTCCTGGTAGCTGCAATTTTTTTCCCACCAGAGGCTTCTTCTGCTCCTTCACGCCAACAGCCTCCTTTCCTGTCTTCCCTATCACAGGCTTCTTGCCTGGAACCCCCTTCCCATCTGAGTTGGCTTCCAGCGCTGCTACTGCCTTATCCATCTGGAGTTTGTGATTCTTGAGCCAGTGAAGAATGGTTATTCCGGCTCGTGGTCTTGGCATATGGGTTTAGCTTCAACATGATTCTCAGGTTTTTGTGTGGATTCCACTTTAGGACTCTACTATGACTCCTTCTTTGTGGTGCTCAGAGGGCTCTTTGGATCTCTGAGCTTTTCCACAGATCATATAACCTGAGGGAAGCACTTTTAGTCCAAAGGCAGAAACATCCCACATGCTCTCCAGGAGCAAGTTTCAAAATGTTCGGTCTGCCTACACTAAGTAGAGTCATTCCAAGGATGTTTCTGGAGGCCTTCACGATATTGTTAAAGGACACAGGGTCTCCTGTGCTGTATAGGACACATTTGGCCTTTACCAGCTCTCATTTGCTGAGAGGCATACACTTTCTTGATACCATTCCAGGCATTAAGTTTCTGAAGAAGCAAAACAGCTTCCTTGGTCTTCTTGGAGCTTTGAGTTTTATCTCCGACCACCAAAACAAGTTCATGCATTTTCTCAGTTTGCTGACTTTTAGACATGACCAGCACTGGTAAGACCGAGGCAGCCAGAGTGAAGCAGATGGCCTGTCGCTTCTGTGCTGTGTTCACTATGCAGTGCCTGTGGTGTCGGGTTTTGGTCGGTGCAAACACGCAGCCCCCACGACACATATTTCTAAAAGCACCCTGGTCAGAACTGTGAGTCCCACTGCCGCGAACTCTAGAAATCTGAACCCCAAGACTCAGCACTGGTTTGATGACCTGCTAATTCACTGACAGCACAGGGCTGTCTGCTGTTTTTGCACAAGTTGGTGTGAACAAAGTTCACAATACCCGGTCAATTGGGAGTCTTGAACACAGCAGGCAAAGTGGCATTTTTGCTGGAAGATTCCATCTTTCTGAAGTACACTGATACCAGTGGGCAGGCACATGCTATGCCAGGGAGAGAAAGCCATGCTCCTCTCAACCTCACTAGCTTCCACAGGAAAAACTATTTTGATCTTTTCATTTTTTCAAATTAGTGTTCTTGTTTTCTTTAGATAAATATCTGGAAGTGGAATTCCTGGATCATATGGTAGTTCTCTTTGTAATTTTTTGAGGAACCTCCATACTGTTTTCCAGAGTGGCTGCACCAATTTGCCTTCCCACCAACAGTGCATTAATCCTTCCCCTTTCTCCACATCCTCACCAACAATTATTATGTCTAGTCTTTTTGATAACAGCCATTCAAACAGGTGTCTTGTGATATTTCATTGTGGTTTTGATTTGCATTTCTCTGTTTAATGATGTAGAGCATCTTTTCAAGTACCTGTTGCCCATCTGTATGGCTTCTTTAGAAAAATGTCTATTCAGTTCTTCTGCTCATTTTTAACTGGATTTTTTTTTCTAGTTGAGTTGTATGTGTTCTCTATATATTTTGGATATAAGCCTCTTAGCAGATACATGATCTGCAAATATTTTTTCCCATTCAGTAGGTTGCCTTTTCATTTTATTGATGGTTTCCTTTGTTGTGCAGAATCTTTCTAGTTTGATGGAGTCTCCCTTGTTTATTTTTGCTTCTGTTGCTTTGTTTTTGGTGTCAGATTAAAGAAATCATCCCCAAGACCTACGTCAGTTTCTTATCACCTGTGTTTTCTTCAAGGAGTTTTATGGTTTTAGGTCTTACATTCAAGTTTTTAATCCATTTTGAGTTCACTTTTGTGTATGTTGTCCAATAGTGGCCTAATTTCATTCTTTTGCATGTGGATGTCCAATAGTCCCAATACCATTTATTGCATATTCTTGGCTCCTCTATCATAAACTGATTAACTATATATGTGTGGATTTATTTCTGAGCTCTGTATCCTGTTCTATTGATCTATGTGTCTATTTTTATGGAAATACCATATTGTTTTGATTACTATGGCTTTAAAATATAGTTTGAAATCAGGAAGCATGATGCCTTCGGCTGTGCTCTTCTTTCTCAAGATTGCTTTGGCTATTTGGGGTCTTTTGTGGTTCAGTGCAAATTTTTAGGATTGTTTCTTCTTTTTCTATGAAAAAGGCCATTGGAATTTTGATAGCAATTGCACTGAATCTTAGCTTTCTCTGGGTAGTATGAATGTTTTTAACACCATCAATTCTTCCAATCCATGAGAATGGAATACCTTTCTATTCACTTCTGTCTTCTGCAATTTCTTTCATCAGTGTCTTATAGTTTTCAGCAAATAGGCCTTTCATCTCCTTGGTTAAATTTATTCCTAGGTATTTCATTCTTTTTGATGGAATTGTAAATGTGTTTTCTTAATTTCTCTTTCTGATAATTTGTTGTTAGTTTGTAGAAACACAACAACTTTTCATGTATTGGTTTTGTATCCTGCAATTTTACTGAATTTATTAGTTTTAACAGTTTTTTAATGGAGTATTTAGGGTTTTCTTTTTTTTTTAAGGTTTTATTTATTTATTTGACACAGAGAGATCAGATCACAAGTAGGCTGAGAGGCAGGCAGAGAGAGAGAGAGAGGAGGAAGCAGGCTCCCTGCTGAGCAGAGAGCCCGATGCGGGCCTGGATCCCAGGACCCTGAGATCATGACCTGAGCCGAAGGCAGAGGCTTTAACCCACTGAGCCACTCAGGCGCCCGAGTATTTAGGGTTTTCTATAAATAGTGTCATGTCATCTGCAAATAGTGACAAATTTACTTTTTCTTTTCTAATTTTGATTTTTTTTTTTTTTGCCTAATTGCTATGGCTAGGACTTCCACCCCCATGTTGAATAAAAGTGGCAAGAGTGGGGATCCTTGTTTTATGCCTGATCCAATGTTGAGTATGATGTTAACTATAGGCCTGTCATATATGGCCTTTAATATGTTGAGATATGTTTCTTCTATTCCAGCTTTGTTGAGAGTTCTTATCATAAACAGATGTTGAATTTTATTGAATGCTTTTTCTGCATTTATTGAGAGGATCATATAATTTTTATTGTCTATTTGTTAATGTGATGTATCACATTGACTCATTTGCAGATGTTTAACCATTCTTGTATCTCTAGAATAAATCCCACTTGATCACACAGTATGGTCCTTTTAATGTATTATTGAATTTGATTTGCTAACATTTTGTTGAGGGCTTTTGTCACCAGGGTTATTGGTTTTTAATTTTCTTTTCTTGAGATAACTTTTTTGGTTATCATCTGTTTGTTTGGTAGCAGGATAATGCTGGGTTTGTAAATGAGTTTGGTAGAGTTTCCTCCTCTTTTATTTTTTTCTATTAAACCTAAACTTTATTTAAGATTTATGCACATATATATCTATATGTATAGATATATATGTATATATGTATTTATTTATTAAGATTTTATTTATTTATTTGACAGAGGGAGAGATAGCAAGATAGACAGAGAACACAAGAAGGGGGAGTGGGAGAGGGAGAAGCAGGCTTCCTGCTGGGCAGGGAACCTGATGCTGGGCTTGATCCCAGGACCCTGGGATCATGACCTGAGCCAAAAGCAGACGCTTAATAACTGAGCCACTCAGGTGCCCCTATGCAGAGATATTTTGAAGTAATATTGGCCAGAGCCAATATACCAGGACAACTAACTAACTAACCTCCTTCCTTCCTTCCTTCCTTCCTTCCTTCCTTCCTTCCTTCCTTCCTTCCTCTCTCTTCTTTCTTTCTCTCTCTCTCTGCCTCCCTCCCCTCCCTTCTATCCTCCCTCCCCTCCCTTCCCTTCCTTCCTCCCTCCCTTTCTTTCTCCCTTCCTCCCTCCCATTTTCTTTCTTCCTTTCTCCCTTTCTCCCTTCCCTTTNCCTTCCTTCCTTCCTTCCTTCCTTCCTTCCTTATTTTTTTCTTGGGCTTTTCCTGGACTTTGCAGTTAATTTGAATGCAAACTCCAAACCAGGTAAAGGCATATTTGGTGAGTAAATTGTATGTGTCCCTTCTTTTACAAAGACCTCCAAGTATCAGTTTTATGTACTGGTATCATTTAATTTCCTACATTATGCAGGCCAAGACCTTGTCTTGTATCCTCATATATATTTTTTTAAGATTCAAGGCTCATGGTTACTGAACTAAATTCAGTGTGTGAACATGTTTGTTATAAACAACATGGCATCTGGCATCCCCCAAACAAGTGATCTGAGAGGCAGTCACCAAGATGGTAGCTGCAGTGTCTTTTATAACTGAATCTCAGTAGTGATATACCACTTCTTCTGATATATTCTATTGGTCACACCAGCAGTCCAACTCTAGTATAATATGGGAGGGGATTACACAAGGGTGTTAATACTGTGAGGTGGGAATCATTAGGTGTCACTGTAGAAGCTGGCTGCCAGGTACCTATCCAATTCTGTTAAATCTAGTGTGTACTGATGGTTCATGACAGCAATGTATTCACAGCACTCTAGATAATATCTGACAAATAGCAGGCTCCTAATAATTTTTAATAATTGACTAATTTTATATTATCATAGATATGGGTTTTAGGATTTTCCTAGAAGAAGGATATTTAGGCTGCCATAATTTAGTAAAGAGAAGTTAAAGGCATGCATAACTACTATGTATATGTAAATCTTAGGCATTACTTCAAAATTTTATTCCTCAAAGAGAAAGGTTCAAAAGAATGGGCATTTAAAATTGTGTTCCAATTTTTACTGTTAAATATATTGTTATTTTGAAATTATTTAAGATATGTTACAGGATAAAGTATTAAGTAAATAAGTTAAGGGTTTAGGAAAGAAAAGTTTCCATAGAGAAGAAAACAAGTATAAGATATTAAAACACTTTGTGATTTTAAAGTTGAGCTGGAAATATCAGTGAGCACTCATAAGTCTACCCACTCATCCATCCAAATAAAAGAGTCTACTAATTTTCCTAATCTTAGAAAAGGCTTAGAAACAATGCCAATCTTGCAGAAATGAGTACCCCAAAATACTAATTTTCACTAAAAGGAAAAATGGCTCCTTGGAGAAATGTCTGATTCTAAATCTGAAACAGAAAAATTTTAAGATTAGCCTGGGACGTCTTGTCCCAGAAAGCAGGAAAGCTATCAAATTCTAATGTGGTCATATTAAAATATATATAATACAGCTTGAAGGAGGTCCCTTTGACCTCAGATAAGGGCAACTTGAACATCAAAAAGATTTAATATGCTGGTTAACTGAACATAAAAATAATAACATGCAAAAAAAAGAAAAGAAAATAAGAAAAAGGAAAAAAAACTAATGATGTACTATATTTTGGCTAACTGAACATAATAGAAAATAAGCAAATAAATAAATAATCTGTTAAAGATTTAAACAGGGTAGATAAAAAATTAGAAGTCCATGGTGAGACAAAAAAAATAAAAAATAGAACAACAATACCAAATAAAACATACTAGCCCCAAGGTACCAATTCCCAATGCAGTTTTCTAGGACACCAACTCATTACTCTGACAACTAATAAAAAAATCAGGTATTTATTCTACCTGAATAATAGTTGACATGAGAATGATGTTTGTTTTTTCACTGAATTACAACTGACATAAATATCCTTTTAGCTTCAGGTATAAATCACAGTGATTTGATATTTTATGAATCATTTATAAATGAATACCAGAAAAAAAAAAGCACCCAATTGAGCAATGGGCCAAAGACCCTAAGAGACACCTCACCAAAGAAGAGATCGGATGGCAAATAAACATATGAGAAGAGTCTCCACATTATGTCATTGGGTAAATGTAAATTAAAACAACTAGATACCACTAAACATCTATTAGAATGGCCAAAATCCAGAACACTCACAACACCAAATGTTGGTGAGGATGTGGAGCAACAAGAAATTTCATTCACTATTGGTAGAGTATAAAATGGTATGTCCACTTGAAAGACAGTTTGGTGGCTCTTACAAAACTAAACATACTTTTGTCATATGACCCAGCAATCAAGCTTCTTGGTATTTTCCCAAATGAACTGAAAGCTTATATCCACACAAAAATCTGCACATAGATGGTTATAGCCCCTTTATTCATAATTTCCAAAGTTTGGAAAATAAACTCTGGAGCATCCAGACAGTGGAATATTATTCAGCACTAAAAAGAAATAAGCTATCAAGCCATGAAAAGACATGGAGGAAAAGTAAATGTTTATTACTAAGTGAAAAAAGCCAATCTGAAGAAGCTGTATACTGTATGACTCCCAACTATATGACTTCTGGAAAAGTCAAAACTATGAAGCCAGTAAAAATATCACTGGTGTCCAGGGGTGGTGGTGGTGGTAGGCATGAATAGATAAAGAGGATTTTTAGGACAGTGAAAATATTCTGCGTGATACTATAATGATGAATACATGTTTGGGTTTTTTTGTTTGTTTTTTTGATACCCATTATTATAAATTTGTCCAAACCCACAGAATGTAAAACACCAGGAGTGAATCCTTTTTTTTTTTTTTTTTTTTTTTTTTTTAAAAGATTTTTATTTATTTATTTGACACAGAGAGAGAGATTACAAGTAGGCAGAGAGACAGGGAGAGGAGGAAGCAGGCTCCCTGCCGAGCAGAGAGCCCGATGCGGGCCTCGATCCCAGGACGCTGAGATCATGACCTGAGCCGAAAGCAGAGGCTTTAACCCACTGAGCCACCCAGGCGCCCTGTGAATCCTAATGTAAACTATGAACTCTGGGTGAGCATGATGTTTCAAAATGGAGGTTTACCAACTATAACAAATGTATCACTCTGCAGGGGTTGCTGATAATGGGAAAGGCTATGTACGTGTGGGGGCAGGGGTATACATATATATCTATACATTGTGCTGTGAATCTAAAAGTACTCTAAAAACATAAAGTCTTAATAAATTAAAAAAATGTAAGAGGTCTGTGATTTGGGTCAACATAATAGAATGTTTGGCAATTATGAGTAAAAATGAACTGGCACCTGGAGATACAGTCTGAGTTACCATTACACAGATGGAAGGTAAATTAATGGTATTCTTGCCTTCTTGGTCATGAGCTAATTCAGAAAATGTGATAAAGACTGTGGATTCAGGCTTGGCGTAGACATGGTCCTCAAAAAGGTAACTCCATTTTCCCTGGAATGATCTGGGAGAGCCCAAGTACCACATGCATCCTAGCACAGTGCATTTGTTTTTCCTCCATTTGTTTGATCCAGGCTCAAGATAGATTATTTGCCTGATTTGGTTTACACCTTTGATTTCCCCACGAAAATTTTTAAGTATACAAGGTGAGGGACCATGTCTTATTCAGGTTTGTCAATCACTATTTCCTGACGCAAAGAATTATTCAGAGCAAAAATAAGAAAAGTCACTTGGACTCACACATTCCAGGCCTAAAAGAAGCCAAGTTACCTGCGCCTATTTATTATAAAAGTGGAATTAATGCCACTTCACAAGCTTATAGATATGAAGATGGCCACAAAGTCTCAATGTGTATAGCTTTTGTGGAATTACACAGTTACAGAAAAATCAATCTCCTGAAACATTCTCTCAGCAATAACAATGACAACCCTATTCTGTTTCTCTTGCTAATCTGAATGTGAGTTATTGACTGTGTGGAGGTGGGAGGCGAGAAGCAGCTGTTCACAGGGGTGGTATACGAGATAATCTTAAAGATTCTCTGCCCCAAATTATTTTCACTTCTTTCTGTTTCTTATGCTTGCAAATCCTATATTTTTAATACTAAGAAAGGCCCTGACCGAACATGGAATAAAAATATAAAGTTCTCTGTTTCCAAACTGATAATAACTTGGCCTCTATGCTCTTGCTACCTCCTTGCTGCCTATGTTTTCTTGTCAGCTGCACACCCAGGCAGAAAAGACTGATTTCCTAGATAGCAACGGGTTCCCTCGGAACGGGAGGACCTGGGTTTCCTTGCTAAAAACTCCAAACAAACTCTTAAGATCCATTTAACATAATTAAATTCTTGGCAGTGAAGAACGGATCAATAGGGCCAGTGCAGGTACAGTGACAACTCTGGGGAACGGCATAAAGAAGCATGAAGAAGCTGTATGTCTTTGGAAGGAGGAAAGTGGATAGACGCGTTTTCTTCCAGTTTGGAAACCGCAGATATTCTGTTTTCTTCCTTTAAATAACTAATTCTGGGATTTGGGGACAGATGATTTTATCCAAATTTCAATTCATAAAATTTCTCATATATCTAAGCAGTTTCTGCATTTGACCTTAGAGGTACATGCCATAAAAATCAACAGAATATTTTCTTTAGAATATTAGGAACATACAGAAATCTCAGAGACACTGTTATCATATATGTTTTGATAACCAACACATTTCAAAGCTTTTGTATTTTAGTCATCTAAGATTTTAACAAGAAATAATCTGAAGAGGCTAGTGACATGAAGGGATCCTCTAGGAGGAAAGAGTATCTATCCCTAGTTTGCAATTAGAGAGTGAACCTCTATGCAAACATCAACCACGAAAGGATATGAACAAAGGTTTGCGCAATTAAAATGCGACCAGTTACAGCACAAAAGGGATAAGAAATCTGCTTTTCTCTTTTCAATCAATTGTATTTTAATTATTAGAAAACAACATATTCCAATGAACATCTGTCGGGACAATTTTAAGTAGTTCTTTAGAATGTTTTTATGTTTAATTAAAGGTTTGTTTTCATATTACCCTGAACACTATTCAGTGGGGGTGCAGACCCAAGAAAGGGACTAAACATATTAATATAATTAATACCTAACCAATAGATATTAATTGATAATGTAGGAAAGGCATGAACTAATTTAAAAACCGACAAGCTTTGGAACACATGCATAAATAAAACAAAAGCAAAATGTAGTCTCCCTTTTTACCATATTTTTAGCAAATGTAGTAAATGAACATAGAGATATAAAAATATATAAGCCAGGGATTATTAGTCACTTTACAAAAAAGAGGCTTTTATTTTAAGAAAGTATTTCTGTAATTTACATATTTACGAATTATAAGTTTGTAAAATTTATCATTTTAATTATAAATTAATTCACAAATTTATAATTTGTAAGTTAAATTAAATTTATAAAATTATTTACAAAATAATTAAAAATTAAAATAATTTACAAATTATAAATTACAAAATTTATAAATTTTATAATTATTTCAGGAGTATTAATATGTAACTCATTTTATAATTATTTTATACATTACTACATTTAAAGGATGCTAGTAGTTACCCACCATGAGATATTCTTGCGTTGAGCCAGGAGACAACTTGTAAAAAATTCCTGAACGATACTTGGGAATATTTTAATCCTCATGTGTCTATTTCTTTCAGTGGGAGTGATGATACCAAAAACAACAACAAGAACAACTGTCAAAAGGACCATTTTTCCAAATATGTCACCTAAATTATTATTATTATTTTTTTAAAATTTATTTATTTATTTGACACAGAGAGAGAGATTACAAGTAGGCAGAGAGGCAGGCAGAGAGACAGGGAGAGGAGGAAGCAGGCTCCCCGCTGAGCAGAGAGCCCGATGTGGGCCTCGATCCCAGGACCCTGGGATCATGACCTGAGCCGAAAGCAGAGGCTTTAACCCACTGAGCCGCCCAGGCGCCCTGTCACCTAAATTATTAATATGAGTTGATTTTACAAGGAAAGACTGTAGGTCAATTTTAAGTATAAGAAAATAAGTCTCGTGGCCAAGTATTATATAATGGGCATGAAACTTCTACCTAACATTCTTTTTTATTTTAAATTCCTTTTCTGTACTTTTTGCTATCCTTATGCCTACTTTTTCCTGTCTCCACTATACCTGTGTCTCTGCCCTCTACCTTGTTTCTTCTACTTTCATTCCTTGCTGTCTACAGTGGTACCCAGTGTCTACAGTGGTACCCAGTGACATTTCCAACACTGCTTGGTTCTCTGTTAGCATATATTATTATATTTAGATCTTAGTAAATTAGTGTATATGAGTATATTAGAGTATAGCAATATGGACTATGGAACTGCTAGGCTACCCAACTCACTGGGCACATCAAAAGTCTTATTATCTATGACACAAGCAGCTATATCCATATTTTAACTTCCTTATCTTTATTTGATCTAAAGCAAATTTCTCAGAGTTTGGCTTTATTTTCAGAGGATCAATCTGAACACTGATTTCAAACTCTGAAAAATAAGCCCTTCCAATACTTCTTAGCTAGACAAATGCATAATTACTAATCAATAGATAAGGTGGATAAAGCGGTTCTCATGACTTCTAGCCAACATCTATCTATGACACACCTGAGAATTTAAATTGGTAAATACACAAAGAAGAGCATGGGGAATACTGTTTAAAGTAGAAAGTAGAAAGTTAAAAGAAAAAGGGAAGGTTCTAGAGTAAACAGGCCTTAAAACAGTGCCTTTTCCTGTCCGCAAAATCCTCTGTGTCACAATTCAGCAGGTATAGTCTTTGTTGATTTTTTCCTTGTCTGCTGTGTTACAGTCTCTGTTGACTGGAGGCCAAGAAAGGGCATGTATGAACAAGACTGGTGGGTGAGAGTGATCAAATAACACAACTGTCTTAGATTTGCGGATGTAGGTTTCCAGATTCCAATGGTGCCGGCCACTTGTGATGCCGCCATAAACATAGCATCGCATGTTTATACTGAGACCATTTATCTCAAAGACTTTGGAGGCATAGCTCATGTCATCATCCCCCATGTAGCACATGAATCAGGTGTTTGGACAGTTATTTACTTAGTCACTTTTGGATTGATTTGAATTAGATTTTTAAAAAGTAGGTGAAGAATATTAATAATGAAAGTTATATCAGTTATTTATAGATAAATAGAACCAAATACGGAGGTAAAACAATAAATGAGGTTAATTTTTTTTTATCTCTGAGTGAGGACATACAGAAAATACTATGTAGTCATATTTTCTTTTACTTTAACCAGTTAAACAAATTGATGTTTTTGACTCTTCCCGCAGCTCTGAGTATTGATCGCCTCACATCCCAAGGTGTCAGTTTCTTGCTCACCCTGTTATCTCTTCCCCTTGGTCCAGTTTACACCACCTCAACTGAGTTATAAACGTCTACTTATATAAAAAGACTGTGGATAACCTCACACTGTTCATTCTCTGCCCTACCATTGCTGTAGCTTTCCTTTTTAAAAAGATTTTATTTATTTATTTCACAGAGAGAGACACAGCGAGAGAGGGAACACAAGCAGGGGGAGTGGGAGAGGGAGAAGCAGGCTTCCTGCTAAGCAGGGAGCCCAATGCGGGGCTCATCCCAGAACCCTGGGATCATGACCTGAGCGAAGGCAGGTGCTTAACGACTGAGCCACCTGGCGCCCCTCCTTTGTTTTCTATTCATTTACTAATTCAGAACATTGGAAAGATAGAAGAGGTACCCATAGATTCACTTGTATTTTAAGAAAATGTTATTTGTACAGGTGATTTTCAAGTGGTTGGAAACCACAACACCCCTTTGCGTTTTAGCAAAGGAACCGCATCCACAATACTAGAACTCTATAGTTCTTTCCCTTAAAAGACTCCAAGAGAATGCCGTCCAGTTACTTCTATTTAGTTATGAGTAATATGACCAGTTTAAGTGATCAAAATCATACAACTTGTTAGAAACACTAGTAAACCAAAGCCCCAGGCTTCTAGTTCCAGTTCAGTGCCTTTTCCCTTGTCCACTGTAACCTGTTTATTCAAATATATGTGACATTCACTGTACTTAGAGTGTAGACATGGATGCTACTGGAGGAGTTTTCAAACAATATCAAATTCACACCCAATTGTTTTTTGTATCATAAACAGCAGTAGCAATTGAGCTTATAAAGGAGTACTTCACAGTATTTTCTTACAACTACTTTTTTTAAGAAACGGAAGATTTTATTAGATGATCTCTATTGTTCCTTCTAGTTCTAATATCCTTGGAATTCATGAATCATCCTAGAACACATGGGTTATGCAGCAAATGGCAAGAGATGTGCCTGTGTACATTTAAAAGGTTGTGATAGTGCACACTTACGGCTGAAAACATAGAATAAAAATAACCATCACAGTTGAAATGAGTATTTATTCTCCCTTTAATGTTGCTCTAGCTCATACTATCCTGCCCCCACTATTTTCCCATTTCATTCCCCTTCAATCCACATACCGTGCTCTGTCCATAAATGCAGTGTGGTGGACTCAAAAGAGAATGGGCTTTGGCATATGATAGAAATAGTATTTGAATCCAGGCTGTGTGACTTTGAACCACATACTTAATCTTTTTCTGAATCTCAGTTTCTTCCACTGTATAATATAATTAGATTACACGAACATAAGTCTGTGGAGGGGTTATGAGGATCAATGATTGTAAGTGGAATAGCTTAGCACAGTGTTGGGATCTAATACTGATAATAATCAGATTCTTCTTATTTTTATAAAACAAGTATTCTGCAGATTTAAAGGGTTGGGGGAAGGAGCAGGAGGCCAAGCACCCTGCCATGTCCCTTCAATCATTTTATTGTAGAACTCACTTTTCTTTTTGCTTTTATAATACTCTGCTCTGCTCAAATGCAAGGGACAAATATAGCTCAATGTTATTTTAAAAATTCATTTAAAGCACAGTTTTACTTTGGTTGAGTCCAACACTAGTACTTCTAGTCTCAACTACAATGATGTCTGCCTGACTAGCTGAAATATCTTAAGGCAAATTTCTTATCTTGCTCTATGTTGCTTATACCTTAAATTATCAATGAGTTCTCATTGGTTTCAGATGAGCAGATGATAGGACAAAATGTTGGATTTAATTAATAATGTGTAATTGTGGTTAGTTAAAATGAAAGCCCAATATCCAGATACACCAAGTAGAGAGCAGAAAAGAAATTGAAGAGAAAATAAAACATGAAAGAAAAGTTCATATAAGCCAATGAGCAGTATGCTTGCTATTCCTGTATTGAAAGCAGATGGAATGAAGGAAAGGACTCTAAAAATTGTGAAAGATGTGAGAATAAAAAGGTTCCCTGGGAAAAAATATATTGTCTTTCATGGCTCACGTTTTCTAAGATTAAAGTGACTGCAATGAATGCATTTTCAAAAATTGTTTTTGAATGCATTTCTTAAAAAATTATTTTACTAGAAGCCAATAATTTATGTTCATTGTAAAAATTTCAGGATATGTAGAGAAACAAAGGGGAGAAAACTAAGGTTTCCCCCCAAGATTACCACTGTTAACTTCTGGTGTTTTCTCATCTGTTCTTTTTTGGTGCATAATCCATATATAATCTTATTTCTTACAAAATGTGGATGTTAGTATGCAAACAGCTTAAAATACTTCTGGTATGGTTTTTATATATATGTAAAAAGGAGAAAGACTATATAATGAATACCCATGTGCCATTGACAATTATCAAGTTATGGCCATCTTGCTTTATCTCTACCTTTTGCTATTCCTGCAGTCTTGAATTATTTTAAAGCAAATCTAGATGATCATTTCATCCATAAACACTTCAATATTTATCTTTAACAAAACAAATATTTATCTTTGCACAAAATAAAACACAATATTAATCACTAACAAATTAACAATTTCTTCATATCTTCAAAGAGCCACATTATTATTGTGTTTTAATCTGGCTTCTCTTTGACAATATCATGTCATCCTTTATTCACAATATGAGAGTCTATTGCATAGAAATGGTGAACTAATTTCTATTGACAAAATTAAGCATATGAGTGCCTATTTTCCTATATTCCATCCCAAATTGGATCTTTTTTTTTTTGGAAGATTTTATTTATTTATTTATTTTAGAAAGAGAGTGCGCGTGCGTGCATCCGCCAGGTGGGGGAGGGGTGGGGGGGTGCAGAGTTGGGAGGAGCAGAGGGGGTGGGAAAGGGAGAGAGAATCTCAAGCAGACTCCACCCTGGGTGCAGAGCCTGGGGCAGGGCTGGATCTCACCACCCTCAGATCATGACCTGAGTGGAAACCAAGAGTCAGATGTTTAACTGACTGAGCCACCCAGGTGCCCTGGATCTTTTCATTCTCTTAATCATTGTCAATTTGTTAGATTAAAAATGTAAGCATTTTGTTCATATGTTTATTATCCACTTATACCTTTATGAATTGCTTACTAATGCTTTTACTTCATTACTATTGAAGTTCTGTTTTTTCTTATTGGTTTGTAAGAATTCTTCACAAGCCTGTATATGTCCTCAGATTGGTCACACTAGCTAGTACTGCCATAATTTTTACCTCATGTTTTTTATTTATTTACTAAACTAGAACACTGAAGAGGAACAATATGCACACGTGGATTATTTGTATTATGGGAAAACACTTATTTTTTCAGGCACCTTCCCAGCCTAGTTGCAATGCCCCCTTCCCTGTTTCACAATGGATATTAACCCTTTGTCATATATATTGCAAATATTGGAAATATCTTCTCATTGTCATTTATTTTTCACCTTTGTTTACAGTAATTCTTTTCTGTAGTAAAATTTCCTTATCTCAAGATAAACATAAATAATACTAATTTTCTTCCTGTATTTTCATCATTTCACTTTCTTTCTTTTTTTTTTTTTTTTTTAAAGATTTTATTTATTCATTTGACACAGAGAGAGAGATCACAAGTAGGCAGAGAGGCAGGCAGAGAGAGAGGAGAGAGGAGGAAGCAGGCTCCCTGCTGAGCAGAGAGCCCGATGCGGGCCTCGATCCCAGGACCCTGNTCATTTCACTTTCTATTTTAAAACCTTAACTCAACCTCAAATTATCATAATATGAGGCATGAATTAGTTATAAAATTTACCTTCATCCCAAATTGCTAATTGGTTCACTGCATTTGAGTAGACCATTTTTTCCCCAATGATTCCATATGCCGTCTTTGTCACCTAAGTTACACATTGAGTAAGTTTAAAATATACATTATAGGTTTAAAAATACATGTGTGTGTGATATGGGTGTGTGTGTGTATGTGTGTTTGTGAGAGAGAGAGATAAAAGCAGGGACCTAGGAAATGGGATAAGTTTTAACTGAGAGTAGAAAAAAGGCAGTCTACATAGGGTGTAGTTCTTCACTGGCATCTAGGAAATAAGAGGAAACTCTATTTTTAGAGAATAAACAATGAAAAATTGTGTAAATGAAATAAAATGATACCTGTGAATTGCCAATTTTTCCCATTTTAGGTTTGCTGAGGACTTATCAGAGAACAAAGCTAGCTTTTCCCAAGTTTACCTCTGTGTACAATCCCTGTACTATACCTTTTACTTAACATTTATTTAGACCCACTATGTGCCAGGCATTTTGCTAGAAGCTAGTTATACAAAAAAGAATATGATTTAGTCCATGCCCTTAAGGAGTTCATACTTTCATTGGCTGCACTTTTTTATATTTTGTTGTGGTTATCTGTTTATGGGCCTAAATCTCTCCCCAGACTATGACTGTCTACAGACGAGTGTCCACGGTTTATTCATATTCTAATCCCTAGTGTTTAGAATAATTCCTGACACATAGTAGCTGCTGATCAATGAATATTTGTTGAATTCCCTGGGAGCAGAATCCCATTATTTCCAGGGTCATTTATATCCACACGGATCTGCCAAGGGGAGATAAGCATTTATTGTTGCAAATGAGTGACTTTTTCTTCTGTGCTCAGGCCATCCCACACAACTTCTTTGTCTCCTACAAATCCACTCTCTGTGCTCTACATCCGTCCCCCTCTCTCCCACACCAGCACTGCCCTGTTTCCATTACAGCAATGGTTTCCAACTCCCCAGCCTTTTCCCTCTGAGGCTTTCTCAGGCTGGGTGTGTTCCTCCACAGAAAGCCTGTAGTCTTCTCACAGTGGCCTGTTCTGTGATACATTCTTCTCTTCTTTTGTCTTCCAGTGACTTCCTTCCTTCATCCTTCTAAGTCTGTGGTGGTGGCTGACTGGCAGCTAATAGACCTGGGTTCCTGGTGATCCTTTGTGGTTTCAGTATATGCCCCATCTACTCCTTTTGGAATGATCTTTTGTAAATAAAATCTCTTCACATTACACTCTTTTAAAATACTCTGGAGAGTATGTACATGATGGGGTAGGTGGGGAAAGATAGGTAGGGTAGAAATAAGGTTGTGCACGTGCAGGAAAGCAGTTTTCTGTTGGAAGGTATCTGATTGCTTGAAAAGTAGCTTTAAAGATTGAGGTATATTTAGGCAGAAGGATCAGCGAAAGTAAGAGGGGTAAACCTTGAATACCTCTAAAACAAATGGGCTTAGAAGGTGCAGTGACCAGTTGGTGAGTCACACTGAGTTGTGTTATTTATTTTTTTATTTTATTTTAATTTTATTTTTTTATCTTTTAAATTTATCTTATCCCTACATTAACTATGCCTATTCCAGGACACTCAGTGTTTGTTTGTTTGTTTGTTTGTTTCTTCGTATGTTACCAAGAAAACCTATGTGCCATTATTTATCTAAAGGTGATACTGCCCATCCCAAACAAAGAATTCTATTCTACACATAATAGTTGAGTTACAATAGCCCTGTCAAGCTTCATAGGATCATGGTCTAAAACTTTCAGGAATAATTGTTAGAGGTCTCCAAGAGGATATAACTCACTGATCTAACTTTTATTTTCCTTGATTCTTGTGGTGCATTGAGTAGTGTTCATTTTCTTCAAAAGCATCGACTCCAAGGGAATAAATTATACCCTGTTGCTTTTGGTCACTTGACTCACAATTCTGGTGGATCATTCATTGGATGGCTTGCTACTGTGTTTATCATACATTATTGATAAGGAGATATGTAGATAAAAATATCCTAGACATTTATACTTATTTCTTTTATTCTTCTACTCAACAAGCTTTTATGAGAACTAATTAAATAATAGATGTCATGATAGTTAGACACTGAGGAATTCTAAATGCATAAGACACATCTCATTTTTCTCAAGGTCTTTAAGCGAAGATTGATGGGCTCTGAAAATGAATTTCATTAAAGGTAAAGGCACTTTCCCTTTCTGTTACAAAGATATAGGAAGAACTACTTTACTTTCACTGTGAGCTTTTCAAAGTGGCTGTTGGGGGAGTAGTTCCAAGGACCTCGCAGAGACTGTACCCAAATCTGCACGTGGTTCCGGTGTTTTTGGTGGTGATGGATCTGTATGAATTAACCTCCTCTACATTCTGAGACTTCCCTTTCAGTAGTAATGTTTTCATAATGTATCACAGTTGCAAAACTCATCTCTAGTGTTGCAAGTTCAGACAAGAGAAACTGCAGGTTTGATTTCTGTTTTGGTCGAAGGAAGATCTATATTATAGAAAGCCCATAAACATGCAGAGCCGAGGAAGGCATGAGACTCTTCTGGTGTAAAAGCTGTTAAAGTAACTGCAATAGGTACTTGTTGTCACTCACCCCAACATCTTGATATTGAAGTGATTTGTCCATATATTAGAGGTATTTATTTGAAGCCTTAGTACTATTTCATCATTCCCCACTGAATAAACTTTATTTAGTAGGAAGATGTCATGTGCTGGGAAACTAGTAACTCTCGCCTTTAAGTTACTATTTAATTCATGACTTTGCTATTACTCTTGTCTCCTCGCATTTCCTCATGGCACTCTGTTTCATTAATAATAGAAAGGTCTCTAGTTTTAACACACTTCATTTTTATGCACTAAAGTCCTTTCTGCTGGCATTTGCTGATATTCTTCCTGAGCTGCTTCTATTTAATGATGATACCATTGTTCTTTGAAACAATATATTTTTTTAGAAACGATAAAGGAACATTTTAATAAAGTCTGTATTAGGAGGAATATTTAGTCTTTATGCAGCTTCTGAAAACCAAATAATATATTTTCAATAAATTTCGTTTCATAGTACATATAGGTTGCTCTCGATGGAAGAGCGCCGGCCCTCTCAGGGAGTTAGTGTCCTCTATGTTCTGTCACTTAAGAGCTCCGACCAGCCCTACAAATGTGCGCTGCTAACCAGGCATGGGTTCCTATGCTCTACAAATAAAAAGCGATAGATATGAATAAGAAGCTTCGGGCTATAGTTGTGAATGAAAACAAGAAAGTAATACCGATTCTCCGGAGAAAACGTAGTAAGAGCTTTAAGATTTAAAATTCAAATGAGCAGTTGTTTGTCCATTTTATGAGAAGCAGAAGTATCTCCATTTGCCCTCTTACCTGAGACAGTCCTATTTTTTTTAAAAGATTTTATTTATTTATTTGACAGAGAGAGATCACAAGTAGGCTGAGAGGCAGGCAGAGAGAGAGGAGGAAGCAGGCTCCCTGATGAGGAGACAGCCCAATGCGGGACTAGATCCCAGGACCCTGAGATCATGACCTGAGCCGAAGGCAGAGACTTTAATCCACTGAGCCACCCAGGCCCCTGACAGTCCTATTTCTGGCATGTTGAGAGCTTAGATTACTTAGAGAATGATCTAAAGCACATTTAAAAGATTCAATGACTTTTTAAAAAAATCCGTATTATCTCTTCTGTGAAGATCAGGGATGTGTATCAGAAAATTAGATTAACTATGGAAATTTTTTCTTATTTTATTTTATATGCCACAAAATCATTCTCTTATTGAAAATATTGAAGATAGTCCTGAATATACAATGTCCACCCAAGGGAGCTACAGGAAAAGTACACTGGCCTGAGTGCCAAATGAATGCCTTTCTTCCTAAAGACTTCATAGAAGGGGATACCCTTTCCTTGCCAAGCATTATGCTGAAACTGCTACTTAACTCACATAAGGATTCAAGCAAAGTAAGAGGACCATGCACATACAAAAATCAGCCTCATTAGGTTTTCTATTTTATAAATGTTAGGAGTAAGTAAAATGTCAAGCATTTGTTTAAAAGCTATCAAATTTAAGTATTTTCAACAATATTAAATATTATCAATTAAAGCCTAAACGTCACTCAAGAGCACCAGGCAAATCTTGTTTTTAAGGAGAGGGAGACAAAGCTTGTTTTCTTTCTTTCTTTCTTCCTTTTTTTCCCCCCCAATCTGGTTCTTAAATTAACTTGGCTCCAAAAATCAAACTGTTTTAAACCATTATAAATAGTTAACCAAAAACAATGTTCTACATTTTTGAAGGTACACGTTTCTCCCCCCAGAGCACTAGCTTTAATTTCAGGAGAGTAGTCTTTAAAGAGAGAAGCCAAATGCATCTTTAAAAAGCTAAAGATGTGCTTTCCTCTCTCTCATTAATATGTTCTTGGCATTGAAAAACACATCTTATTTAAATAGCTTCTTATTAATGGCCTCCACAAAACTCCCATCTATCTACATTCTTTCCGTATGTCTCTGTCAATTCAATGGTTATTTACTATATGAGTCGGTTTTTATTTACAAAGCTAGAAATTTTTTTATGTAAGAAATATGTTTATTTTATTTATTTATTTATTTATTTTAGAAGTATGTTTACTTTTGAGAATTTAGAATTTGGATTGTGCTCTTAATTTTTCTTATAGGATTGCCTTACTTTTGCATTTTTAAAAAAAGATTGTATTTATTTATTTGAGAGAGAGAGAGCATGAGAGGGGAGAGGTCAGAGGGAGAAGCCGAGGAGGAGCCTGACGTGGGCTCCCACCCCGGGACTCCAGGATCATGACCTGAGCCATCCAGGTGCCCTTGCTTTTCCATTTTAAGGAAAAGCAAAAAATACTATTTTGTATAGGAAAAATACTATTTTGTGATAAAATGAATGATTACTGTAATCTAATGTTCCAGATTATACCAGCTAGTGACTATAAAGATCATGCTTTCTTTTAATTCCCCAGAGATTGTAGCTTGAGCACCTACCAACCTGATCACTGCAATTAAGACTTCTTTACTTGCAAGAGTTTTCCCAGATCCTGCCTCACATCTGCTCAGAAGCAGGTGGCCTCCTCATCACACTGCTGCCTTTGCTGTTTGTCCTGCTCGAGAGACCACTAAACATATGGGCTCAGCTCTCCTGTCCTCCAAGAACCCCTACCTTTCTGATCCCACACCAGCCTGATGCCTGTTCTCCTCCCTCTGAAATAGGAGATAGATGTCTTCCTGATTCCCCATAGTATAGTTGAGACCAGGTTAAAATGATAACTAGGCTTTATCAAGGGTTGTGGCATCATGGAAGGAAAGTGAAACAAAGATAGTAACTCACTATTGCTCTACAGGTGACTACTCTGAGAGCAGACAGGACCTCAGATCTGTTACTGGTCCAGCTTCAGGCAGGCTGACAGCTCACCAGGAATGTCCCAGCATTTGCATGACCTGGCCCTGTCCACATTCCAAATCCTAACATGAAGATGCCATTCACCCCAATCTAGGCACCAAATCCTCATTTCTGGCATCACATTGGAACTCAGCCAGGATGACTGACACTGGGAAGATACACTCTCTTCAAGGAAAACTTCTACACCTAGCCACAAAGCTGTGATCTCGCCTCAGGATCTTGTAACACCATAGCTCAATGGGATTTTCCCGCCTTTAGCGATGCCTTGTTTGAATCCAGTCATCCAAGTGGGCATGGGTTGGCCTTCACCAGTCCAGCTTTTCAACAGCATGAAGTAGAATTAGAATTGGGCCAATAAGACCTCTTTGCGTGCTCTCTATCCTTGCTTCACATTTCAAATCCTCAGATGAGACAGATGACTCTGCATATGTGCAGCCATTGGTACTTATGGTATGGCTCAAATCCACTTTGTCAAAAGAAACATTTTCTAAAAAACACCCATAAAAGCTCTTCTAAAAAATTTCCCAATTTACACCATTAAATGTCAATTTCCCATCTGAAACTCTGACTTTGGAATTTTTTCTTTGAGTTCAGGGTCTTCTTCCAAACAATGAGTGGGTACTCCTCTGTTTTTCCCTAGGAACAAAGTAGCAGGCTTCCCCAAGTACTCCACGCAAGAATGTCGGACTTTTGTAATTTTGAAAGTAGCACCTTACGAGTCTTACGGGGATTGTCAACAGCAGAGACAGCAGTGTGAGGAGAAGGCCAACAAGGTTTTTAAAAAATCTCAAGTTTTAGAATCCAGAGTACCCTATAAAATAACGACTCTAAAATTCAACGGCTGCCTCAGAACAACAGTTTTTTATGGTCAGGAGTCTCCGTTGGGCAAGGCTAGACTCCAGAGTCTACACGTTGGGTTCAGGCCTGCTATGGCTATCTCATTTGGGAGTCTAGGCTAGAGAGGCTACTGACGCATGTTCTTCTCATGGCAGATCCCCAGAGTTCAAAGGGCCCCTCAAGTGCATGAGCACATTCAAGCTGATGCTTGAGTCATCGGTCAAAGGAAGATAGATGGCCAAACCCAGTGTTAAGGGATGGGGAAGTTCACTTAGCCCTCCTCTCCACAAAGTTGTAGTAAGGGTGGACATAATTCGACAACAGAGGAACAGTGAGTTGTCTAATAATTCAACCTTCTTTCCTGGACCTCCACAGACTTTACCTAGCTACTCTTTCTTTTGTGTCTAGCCTTGCTCCATAGCCTCAGTATTTATAACTGACTTGGTCACCCCTCTGATTAAGTCAATAGTTCCACTTTAGGAAAAAATTAAAGGTTTAGTAAAAACAATGAGTTCGTCCTGGTTAGATGTATAGCATGTTTCATTTCCGTTATTTGTGCTGTCTCCCTCTCTAGCTCTCTCTCTCCTCACTGCTGACCTTCTAAAGCTAGTGTTCTCTGTACCCGTTACTTCTCTGAACATCTCAACTTCTTCAAGGCTTGTGGTTTTCTGCATGCTATTCCTTCTTACAGAAATTTATTGTACTTATTCTTCAAAAATGTATGAAATGCCTGTGCTGTGCCAGGTGCCCAGAAAGATAAGAGGCACACTGGAGAACAAAATAAAATTTGTCCATCCCTCGGAGAGCTTACAGGAGGGGGAGGGAATGTACACCCCCCCTTCTTTGCCACAGTGAACATGCAGTATTTTTAGGGGGGAGTTTTGATCCCCTATGCCTTCCTCTGCTTTTCCCAGGAGCAGTTGAATTCTTCCTTTTTAATGCTCTCATACTACTTTGCATTAGTGTAGTTAAGTAATATTTTGAGATCCAATTAACGCTTTTCTTCTTTCTGTCATCCCCCTCTTTCCCTCCTCCCTATTCTTTGCCCAGGACAGTTTTTGGACCAGAACCCCTCCCTCCCCCTGCCCACACACACACACAAAAAACCCACAAAAAAACAAAAAACAAAAACAAAAGTAAAACAAACAACCAACCAAACAAAAAACCCAATATATAAAGCTATTGAGGACATTTGAATAGGTGACCATGGAAAAATAACAAGATAAAAAGGTGTGCCACTGGGGGTGGAGAATCCAGCAGAAAACAGAACATAGGCCTTGTCTCCCAGATGAAAAGGATTTCACTGGCCTGGGAAATGGAGGGAGAGATAGAGATCTGTGGGTCCGGAGCAGAGAGGACGACATCTGTACTTTTTCTGATAGTGCCCGGAGCATGATGGTGTCGGTATTAAGAGTAAGAACAATGAGGGCGCCTGGGTGGCTCAGTGGGTTAAAGCCTCTGCCTTCGGCTCAGGTCATGATCCCAGGGTCCTGGGATTGAGGCCCGCATCGGGCTCTCTGCTCAGCAGGGAGCCTCCTCCTCCTCTCTCTCTCTGCCTGCCTCTCTGCCTACTTGTGATCTTTCTCTCTCTGTCAAATAAAAAAATAAAAAAATCTTTAAAAAAAAAACAGTAAGAACAATGATAGCACTGGTCATAATAGCAGCTAACTGATACTGAACACTTACTATGGGCCAGGCATTGTCACTTTACTTTGAGTTACCTCAGTTTGTCCTCACAACTCTGTGAGGTATGTAATATGCACACCCTTACTTTACAGGTGGAAATCTGAAGGTTAGGAAATTGAAAAAATTTGCTTGCTTTGGCAAGCCCAGGATATGAGTCTAAGTGATGCCAAAGTTGGCCTTCTTAAACAATTCGTGATTCTGCCTCCCTGCTTTAAAGCCACCAAACCAGCTGCATGATGAACTCAGGCAGAGAAAGCCATCTGAAGCCCTGTAAAAATCTCTTGTTTCTCTTGCAGGACACAGAGGTTGGCAAGCACCCTGGAGCCCAGGGAGTCCTACCGAGAGGGAAAACAAGGAACAATAAGCAGAGGCAGATGCTCCACCCTCCTTCCTCCTCTATTCCAATGACCCAGGTAAGAGGATTGGATAGAAAGGACTAAGAATTACCACGGTCAAATTTTCCACTATCTTGAAAGATGGGGGCCTGGTGTAAAAAATAATTAAGCATAATTATAGAAAATAATATATATATTTCTTGTACATATAATTTTGTAAAATGAGGTTTATACCCATTACATAGATTATCTCTATTCTCTCTCTTATCACTTTGTAATACAATCTGAGCATTTCCTGTAGATTATGAGCAATTAGAAGTTAGGAAATTTCTCTGACTTTGTTACGGATACACAGTAGAGTGCCAGGCTACCATTGGTCAAGGGATCATTGAAATATCCTTAGTAAGAATTCTGTATTACTCTATGCTGTGAACTGTGTAAGGCTGATGAATCACAGACCTGTTGTTAATTAAAAAAAAAAAGAATTCTCTATTACTCTATTTTTGCCTCCACTAAGTTCTGCTCACTTAAAATGTTGAAGTCTTAATTGTGAATATAAAGTCCATCAACACAAATAATTTAGTGTCTTAGATCTCAAATATCTTGCTCTTATAAGTGTATTTCCTTTTTTTTTACCCCCCCCTTTTTAAAGATTTTATTTATCAGAGAGAGAGAGAGAGAGAGAGAGAGAGCATGTGCACAAGCAAGGGGAGCGGGAGGCAGAGAGAGAGAGAGAGAGAGAGAGAGAAGCAGGCTCCCTGGTCAGCAGGGAGCCCAACGCAGGGCTTGATCCCCAGGGTCCTGGGATCTGAACCATGACCTGAACCAAAGGCTGCCCCTTAACTGACTGAGCCACCCAGGAGCCCCACCCCTTTCTTTATTCTTAAGATAATTTTTTGAGGGTATATCAGAAAATGTAACATGAAAATACTTTAGACAAAATGTTTATTATCACAGTATGTACTTTCTAAGGGCAAAGGGAACTTACACACTGTCATGACAGTAGCTGCAGAATTCATCAAGAAAACAATGTTGATGAAGAGGAAGAGGAAGTGCACTCTCCGTGGAGGAATGATGCCAGAGAGAAGTGTGACAGATGACTCAGCAGAAGGTCTTATTACTACTGTCAAGGGCCAGAGAGCCGAGAACTGTCACCTGAGAGGAAAGCCAGCCAAGGAATCAAGGCTGCTCCTAGTACTGAAGCAACTTCATGTAAATCAGAGCTAACATTGGTATGTGTGGTGATACTAGCTAACCAGTTAGTTGCTGCCCTTCTTAGTCACTTCCTTCCTATTCCTCCACCTCTTCGTGGTCCTGTGAACTCACCAACTCTACAGTCCCACTGACCTCAGGGAGAGTTGTTTTTTTTTTTTCCCCTCTCTTGAGTATCAATGTTTACAGCTCTTATTTGAATTCATGGAGAAGGATTATGTCAGCAACACCAAAGTACGTGCATACACTTTCAAGTCTGAATTAAAACTGTAAGGCACTTGAGGAAAAGCCTAGGTTTTCTTTTTTTTTTTAAATTTTTATTTATTCATTTGACACAGAGAGAGAGATTACAAGTAGGCAGAGAGGCAGGCAGAGAGAGAGGAGAGAGGAGGAAGCAGGCTCCCTGCTGAGCAGTGAGCCCGATGTGGGCCTCGATCCCAGGACCCTGGGATCATGACCTGAGCCGAAGGCAGAGGCTTTAACCCACTGAGCCACCCAGGTGCCCAAAAGCCTAGGTTTTTATGCTCATTCCTTCATTCACTCACTGACCGTCCAGTCACGACCTACGGTTTACTATGTGTTGGACTCTGTCTGCTGGGGCTCACACATTCTCTGGGTAGATGGAGATATGTATAACTTCTATGCGTGATACCACGGGCACCAGAACACAGGCATTCTCCAGATCCGGGAGAGCACAGAAGGGGGAAGGCAGTCCAGAAAACAGAGGAGGATTTCGACTTTGAACTGAATCCCAAAGGATGGTGAGCAGTTTGCCAAGTGGCTCAGAGAGGAGAAGGTACTCAGGAAGAAAGAAGAGCATTTTTGGAGGCCCAGCATCTTTAAAGCGCACCGTGTAATTTCACTTGTCAGGGTGGGGTGTGAAAAGAGAAGAGGGGAGTTAAGGTAGGGAAGAAAGCAAGGCTGTGATTGGCTGTGTGTGCTGTACTTCACAATTTAGAGACTGTTAGAAATGTTACTAATAGAGTTAGTTTTTAGCAACTAGTTACTTTGTTGGCCAGATGGGGACTGACGTGAATGTGCTATTTCTCTCCACGGAGAGCAAATGACACTAGTGACAGGGCAGGAATAGCTGAATCCAACAGGGACAAAACCAAGTAGGGTGCAGAGCTGGCCACTGTCTGCTGTGAATGTTCTTGACTTACTGGGAATTGGCATGTGCACATACAATGATACTTGGTTCTATAATTGGTATAAAGAAAAGTGGGCTGGGGTGGAGTATAAACCTTGGAGCTCACTCAGGTACTAGAAATTCTTAATTACGCCTCTGCTGACAATTACACACACAGAGCTGCCCTTCAGGTTCCTGTGAGACATGAGTAATAGCTATAATATGTGAATGTATCTCTGACCCAACCCTTCCTCAGTAAAAGGGGGAGTATTTTAGTTCAAGAGAAAAAGAGAAGCATTAGAAGAACTGGTGTGAGAGAGAAAATCCTTGAGAAAACGTCCTTGTCGGTTTTTCTCAAAGGTTTAATCATTTTTCCCCTCTCAAAATTAGTCAGCGTGGCAGAGTGGTTAAGAGCAAGTTCCGGAGGTAGATCACTCTAGGCTCTTATTCTGACTCTATCAATTAAGAGTTGTGGGAGGGCGCCTGGGTGGCTCAGTGGGTTAAAGCCTCTGCTTTCGGCTCAGGTCATGATCTCAGTGTCCTGGGATCGAGGCCCGCATCGGGCTCTCTGCTCGGCAGGGAGCCTGCTTCTTCCTCTCCCTGTCTCTCTACCTGCCTCTGCCTACTTGTGATCTCTGTCTCTGTGTCAAATAAATAAATAAAATCTTTAAAAAAAAAAAAAAGAGTTGTGGGACCTGTGGCAAGTCAGGTGACATCTCTTAACCTAATTTCTCAGCTGTAAACTGGGCATAATAGGACCTACGTCAAGAGTAGTAAGAATCGAATGAGGTAATCTGGAAAGTACTTAGCACAATGCCCGCCACAGTAATCACAAACTAAATTGGTCTTTGTCAGGGTTTTCCTATAAAGTATCTCTTTGGATCTGAAACCCGCAGGTCACAGCCTTTTCTTTTAAAATAAACTTGTCTTGCCTATTCCCAAATGTAATACGTCCTGTCCACATCATATGTCACGTCATAAACCTCTGTCTGTCTCTCCTCTCCTCTCTCATCTAATGGTTGCTGTTAGGAGCCATAAGGCCCTATTCTCCCCCCACCCCGACCCCCCATGCCTTCTTTTAAAGTAAACTCTACACCCAGTCTGGGGCTTGAACTCACAGCCTCAAGATCAAGACTTGCATGCTCTACTGACTAAGCCAGCTGGGCCCTCTCCCTATTCTCTTTTCTGCACAGTGTCTCCTGTTCCCCTTTTTGTTTCCATTTTGACACCTTCATGCCTGTCTGCAGACAGCTTTGGTTCTTCAGTAATCATGTCAAGCAGTATTTTTTGAGCTGTGGAATAACACACTAACAATTAATATGACTATATTTTTTGTCTGCTCGTAATAACTGGCTCAGGGTTGAAGAAAATCTGAGATCTTCTCTAAGTTGACTCCTTAGTTATGAAAACCGGAAAACTAAAAACTGAAAGTTACTAGGTACAGAATAGCAACTCATTAAATAATCTTTGTACTACCAAATATTATTTCTTACACTAAAAATATTTGGTATTAGAGTGACAATGTTGGAAATACTGGGCTAGTTATATCTCAGTGAAGATTATTTGCGTTCAAACTTGAAACCAGGAAGGCTTTTCCAAATAACCAAGAAAAAACCAAATAACCAAATACTACCTGCAAGAGATAAGTTTTGCATAATGATAATTTAGCACACAGAAGATGGGATTTTGAATTAAAAATCGAGGTTAAAAAATCATGCGTGCTCTGGTATCGTTTGGGTTTCTTATCAACTTACTGTGTTTTGGTTCTCTCAACTAAAATAGAATCAACAAATCCTTACTTTCCTTTGTTTATAGATCTATTTACCTATCTATGTCTCATATATGTGAGAACATTCTGTGCTCCTTGGAGGAAAGCTACTATTTAAATTCAAGGTGTTGGTCTTGGAAATGGTAAGAACACTGAAGCAAGGGTATGCACACTGACCTTCTGTGAGCTGCCGTTGGCAGCCTTGAGGATTCCTGTATGTTTCTTTCTCAAGTCGTAAAACCAACAGGTGGGCCCTCAGGTGCACAGGGGAGGTGGAAAGGGTTATGTTATCATTTGGGGAATGGCATGGACCATGTCATATGTAACATGCTGTAGATAAAGACCTAGAAAAGCCTCTTAGGTTCTTATTGCCATCCTTGAGGGTCTCGATGTTATTCATAACGGAACTACTGGTGTGTAGCATCTGAGGCATTTTCTGCAGCAATTAAAAATAGAAAAGAGCATACGATCTGCATGTGGGCAGAATGAATAGTAAGAACTGGCAGGGCCTGTTCCACCCTTCCTTCCTTTGAAATCTGATCTTTAGTATCTTTTCTATTGTTTTCTGGCACAAATCTAAATTCTTTGTATCAAATAGTGTCTTAATATTCGGGACTTTGGGTGCCTTATAAGCAGTTATTTGGTTGTCATTTTCTCATGACTCAGTTCAGCAAATCTCCCAACCTGTGTAAATATCTTTAGCTTTGTGTTGAAATCTTTGTTTTGCTTTGCAAGCCCCATATTATCCTTAGCAGGTGCAGATTCTGTGTTTTCTGAGTTCTTAATGAACATAAATCCCCAGTGGAGATATTTGTCATTCCTTGCGTGCCATTGTTCTGATAATGATGCTTATAAAACACAGAGAGATCTTTTTCTAGACTCCATGGCTAAGCATATGTTTCAAGAAAGGCCAGTGTTCATCAGAAAATGTGGAACTGCCTCTGACTTTTTGTAGATAAATGTGTGTGTCTTTGAGTAAGTTTGCTAGAGATAAAAGCCATTTTATTTATTGCAACCCTTTGCCTTCAGTGCAGTTCATACAAAGTGTGTCACACGGTGAAATTGTTATATATGACCTTTTGTTTGCTCCTGGAGTCATTTAGTTGTTAAAACATAATTTAAAGTAGTAATTGCTAGAAATGGACATGATCAGAGAAGTGTTCCAGGGCAACTTTGCAAACAAATGCAGAACATTTTTAAGCATACTGTTTAAAACCAGTTTCCTAGATGCTATTTAAGAGATATCCGGGTGAGGGAAAAATGAAACTGGTATTGCCTGCCATTCATCTAGTCTGCATCATAATTTTACGGAAGCAAGCACTACTTGGGAATAACAGAATGGTGCATGTTGATGCATGTAGAGAGAGATGTTTCTCTCTCTCTCTACAGTTGACAGAAGGAATGACTTGGGGGTGGAATCTTTGAGATGGATGATTGTCATGTTAATAAGGTCACCTTTAGGATACCTTGCAACCTGTTACCCACAGTGACAGATTCTGTCTTTACAACTTTCTCTTGAACGTTTAGAAAGTTGCATGCCTGGGGTGCCTGGGTGGCTCAGTCAGTTAAGAGTGTGCCTTTGGCTCAGGTCATGATACCAGGGTCCTGGGTTCAAGCCCACATCCAGCTCCCCACTCAGCGGGTAGCCTGCTTCTCCCTTGTGCTGGCTCTCTCTGTCAAACAAACAAACTAATAAAATCTTTTTTTAAAAAAAGCTGCTTGCCCATCCTAAAATAAATATGATGATATGAGTGATTCAGGAAAGCTTTGTTAGAAAAGTCTTTCTGCCTCTTTGTTTAGGTCAAAGTAAGTAAGAAATAATGCTATTCACAGATACTTTATTGTGGAATTATTGTCTCTTTCTCCGTACTCCTGTGTGAATTTAAAATGCAATGTGTAAATTAGAGGGATAAATCTGACATAAGCTTATTTTTTTGTTAATAATCAGTATAGCCTTAATATGGAAGTATTTGCTTTCTCCACAAATAGATTCAGAAAACAACATAACAAAATTAGGACAGCAGCAATAGGAGCCTCTAAAATACGTTTTCAAAAGCAGGACATGAAGGTGTCCTTTAAGACTTCTTTGGCTGCGTGTACATCAGTATTAGTCAGTGCTCCCAGGGACTGAGGTTCTCCCCGTACCGGTACTCCTGACACATCCCAGCATCTGTGGTCTGCCTGGGCCCACTGGCAACAGAGCTGAGGCCACTGAGTAAGTCATGGCCAGCATGGTCATTGCAAATACTGCCAGCCTTAAATTCAAACAGGAGTTGAATAAAAAGTTGTACGCTTCATTAACTAGAGAGGTAGACATTTCTGGGCACGAAAACATGCCACAAAAGAAGAAAATCTAGGCATTTCCTCCTTCCATTAGCTCTATAACCCTCGATCTCAAAAATAAAGTGTTACAGATACTCCTCTGAGCAGTAGATGAAGGCATCGGATGAGCTCTGTAATGCTTTTGGTTTTTATGTTTGTCACTAGTTTTTCAGGCCAGCTGGCTAAGCAGGGACTATTTCTAGCCTAAAGGAAGCTCTAAGGAAGACCTTGTGATTTAGTTGCTAAGTAAGTATTTCTGCAGATGCTGTTATCTTTAGGTAATGATGTCCTACTTTGCAAATGAAACTATGCATTTATTTTGGAGGAATAGATTGCAGAAATCTTGAGCTTTCTAATGCGGGATTCTGCTGTTAACTGCTGGTGTGCCTAAAGACACCGACTCTCATTTGTAAAGTATGGGCCTGGATGAGGTGCAGATTTCTCTTTGGCTTTGTGACTCCACTTGTGTTTGAGTGCCCACCGGGACTGAAAGTATTCTTGTTCCCCAGCCGGCACGGAAAACAAGCTGCCTGGTCTGGTTGGTGTAGGACAGACAGCCTTCCCAGCACTGACAAGGGGCAGATGTGCACCCTGTTCGAACGTAATAGAAAGCCGCTCACTGTACTGTGGATACCGTGGTCCCTTCCCACGTGAGCTTCCTGCTTCGGAGAAGTCCTTGCCTGTGAAAGGATAAGATGGACTCTCCGCTTTGTCACCACTGGTTACAATACTTTAAATAACTCAGATTAGTTTGGGTTAAGCAGGATTGAAAAATATTATTTTCTTGCTTGTGGGAGCAAATCACGGAAGATTTATTTTTAAGCTCTCACTTGGCCTCTTTGCTGAAACTGTTTCGTGTTCTCGTTCTTCTCCTTCTTTCCTTTGGAAATCCTATTTTTCACCTTATGTTACAGTGAAATAGTTTGCAGATTGACTTATTTAATCTGAACAAATATGACTTCTTTGGCTCTCTGGGTCGTTCTGACTCCTTTTGTGCAGGACTGACCACCTTGGCCCTCTTGGGCACACTGGGGAGGCGTAAGCATGACTTGGGGTCCAGATTTATTTTAAAATGCTAATTCCATTGTTGGCTGTCCATAGTAAACTGGGAAAATCATTTAACCTCTCAGAGCCTTCTTTTCTTAATATTTCTAAAGAAAACTACACAGAGCATACAAGTAATCTAATACACTATTTGACTCAGAGTAGGAATATAATTAGGAATGCAATAAATACTACTTTCTAGTCCCACACCCTCACCTAGGTCTTTTTGTTGTTATTGTTCGCTGTTGTTTGTCATAGTCTAGCGACTGGATACTTGCTGCTTTTGGTGACTGTAATAAAATTTTATGAAGAGATACACTTCTAAGCATCTCAGAATTCTCATCAGATGCTACACGCCCTACCCATGCCTGTCTCTGCCCCTGCCCCACCACGCTAACAAAATGTGAAACAAATAGCTACTTTTTTGCACAGTTTTCCTACAAAGGGAGAGGGAGAACGACAAAGTAGTTAAATTTGAGGCTACAGACAGGAAATGAACAGGTGGGAGTAAGACGTGAAATTCTTGCTTTCCATGGTGGTATGAGAAGCACTACTAGATGGTGTTCTCTGCTCAGAATATCTATTTTGTGTAAGTGTCCCTATTTTGTGTAAGTGTCCAGAGAGATGGTTCGACATTTTGTTTTGTTAATTAAAAAAATCTCACAAAATTTCAGGCTGCTATAATTTTTTAGTGTATAGTATGCTGTGCTCTAACACAGATTTTTTTTTTAAAAAGCAACAATTTAACAGGCCCCCAAGTCTATTAAAACCTAACACCTGACACAAGCCCTTCTCAATCTTAAATTCCAAAGTGAAGTTTCATTAACGTCAGCATCAGCTGCTTTAGCACATTATAGACACATTCTCTGACTAGTGATCATTTTTGGTCTGTACAAATCTTGATTTTTAAAAAGTGTGCTTCTTTATAATTTTGGATGTAGAGTCAGCGGAACAACTAGAAAAACCCCTCCAGTTAGCTTCCCACTGCTGCATACATAATATTCCAATTTTCTGACAAGTCAACATAAAGTATACGATGAACTTGACCAGTATTTTGATAAACATTGTTGAATATAATGACATATCTCCACAGTTTCTTTACTGTTGTTATTAGGCCTCTCTAGTAAATAAGTAAACCACATTTAATCAGTATTAAGAAGGCATTCTCTCATTCATTAACTGGGAATGGTATATCGAACTTAGGTGATTTAATTTTAGAAAACCGTTTTGCTAAAAATTTCTTAATTTATGTAATGTTCTTCCTATGATAGTCATTCTTAATTTTTTACTTAATGCTTATGGAAATGAAAATACCTTTTGAGATCTTTACTCCAGTCCATATCTGTTACGGCTTCAGTTGTGTCCTCTGAAATTCCTATGCTGAAATCCTAATTCAGTTCATCAGAATGTGACTGTATTTGGAGACAGGATCTACAAGACATAATAAAGGTAAAATTAGGCCATTAAAATTGGCCCTAATAGAATATAACTGGGGCTCTTACAGGAAAAGATCAGGTCAGAGACACACACAGAAGAAAGACAATGTGAAGACACCAGGAAAAAACTGCCATCTACAAGCTGAAGAGAGAGGCCTCGGAGGAAATCAATGCTGCCGACACCTTGGTCTTGAACTTCTAGCCTCCAAAATTGTGAAATAAATTTCTGTTGTTTAAACCACTCAGTCTGTGGTACTGAGTCTATGGTTATGGCAGCCCTAGCAAACTAATACAACATCTTAAATTTGGTAATAATATTGTCAGATGGAGCAAGGATTTCCCATTTGAATCTTTTCTTCTGCCAAAATTTCCCTTAATTCTTTTTTTTTAATACCACCAAAATGTGACTGAAAAACTTTCTGTGCTTAAGTATATTAAAAAAATATCTCATACAAATATTCTGTAATTCAGACTTGAAACAAATCAAATTAACCTTTTCCCTCAGTTGTAATGAGTTAATGAGATCTTACTGAGTAATCCATCACAGAGATAATTTTTACAAAATTGGCTTTAGGACAACATCTTCCAAATTCAATCAATTCTTAAGTCTTATTGCTTTTGCTACCTTTCTCATAAAATACAGATTTTTTTTACCTTATTTTTCCTTCAAATTTTCATTACCTTAACACAAACACTAATGTCTCTTCTGTGCTCAGATAGTAACTTCCCAAATGAGCTCGCCTACAAACTTTCTCTACCTGCAAAATCTTTATTACATAGACTCCAGAGTTATAATTATGACCGAAAATTTTTCATGCAAATTGCTTCAACAGTTTCCCATTATCTACATAATAAAATCCAAACTCCCTTCACAATGCAACAGCACATGCTTCATGATGTAGGCCCTCCACACTTGGTCTGCTTTGTGTCTATTTCCAAGCTCCCAAGCTCAACCCTTGTTTTACTCACAAATACCTACTACCTAGAGCTCCTGCAATGTGCTGGGCTTTTAAAAAATGTCTGTGTATCCATGCATGTTATTTTTACTGCCTCTNTTATTTTATTTTATTTTTTTTATTTCACAGAGGGAGAGAGATCACAAGGAGGCAGAGAGGCAGGNACATGCTTCATGATGTAGGCCCTCCACACTTGGTCTGCTTTGTGTCTATTTCCAAGCTCCCAAGCTCAACCCTTGTTTTACTCACAAATACCTACTACCTAGAGCTCCTGCAATGTGCTGGGCTTTTAAAAAATGTCTGTGTATCCATGCATGTTATTTTTACTGCCTCTAATGTTTCCCCAATATTCTCTGACCAACTTCTCATCCTCCAAGTCTTAGCTCAAATAATATCTTGTCTCTTGGTGAATTCAAATGGGCCTTCTGTGCTCCCATGACATACTGTTTATAGCACCTTGTCCACCTCCACACTAGATCAATGTATTTCCGTATTTGTCTACTCGGTGTCTAGTACCACACCTTCATGGTGAAGTGACCCAATAACTTGAGTGAATACAACAATGAAGCAAGTTATGACATCACAAAATCACTCTAAAGTGTTCAAGAAGACCTTGCATTTACCACAAAGTCTTTATGGAAATGACCATAAAGGAAGATCATTCTAACAGGGTCAGTTTTCTCCACAGGAATGATGTAATTTGGGTTTGTATGACATAAGAAAGAATAATACCAAGTAGGGACATCTGGGTGGCTCAGTCAGTTAAGTGCCTGCCTTCAGCTCAGGTCATGATCCCAGAATCCTGGTATCGAGCCCAGTGTAGGGCTTCCTCCTCAGTGGGGAGTCTGCTTCTCTCTCTGACCCTCCCCCCGCTTGTGCGTGCACGTGTGCATGCGCTCTCTCTCTCAAATAAATAAAATCATAAAAAAAAGAAAAAAGAAAGAACAGTACAAAGCAAATTGTAGTTCTGACCACATGGGCAAAGCAAAGACATGACAGTTATAAATGGATATAAGTAATATATTATGGTCTAAGTTCTATACGACATATATACATGTTTTAGATATATTTGTAATTTAATGTAATATTAAGTAAATATAACTACTGAATAATAAATTTGATATTTATTAATTCAGCTGAATCTTCTAAAATGGATTTCATCTTCTTTGAAAACATAACAGCAGCATCATTTAAATACAATTCTATAATTATATACTTGAAGTAAACCTGAAAGCCTTATCAAGCATTAAAAAACATTTAATGGCAAATGTCATTCTTTTTTCCTTATAATAATTTATTTTGGAATTAGTGTGAAGTGGTCCTAGATCTCTTAGAAAAATTTCTGAATTTACATGCACAGCTGGTGGGGATGTAAATCAGACAACATATCTGAAAACAATTTAACTTTATGTTTTTAGATTTTTCAAATTGTTCCTAGTGTTTGAACTGGTATTTGCAATTCTGAAAGCTAATCTAAAACAAATCAGGCATTTACAAAGGCTTCCTGGAAAAATATGCTTATCACAACACTATCTAAAATTCAAAAACTTAAAAAAAATCAGTAAAAGATTGGCTAAAAAGACATGGTACCTCTGTTCAATGGAATATTGTACTATTATTAAAATTTACAAAAGTANGAAATTCAAAAACTTAAAAAAAAATCAGTAAAAGATTGGTTAAAAAGACATGGTACCTCTGTTCAATGGAATATTGTACTATTATTAAAATTTACAAAAGTATGATAAAACATTAGTATTNATGATAAAACGTTAGTATTACAATAGTGAAAAGCAGGTTACCAAACCATGCTTGTGATAAGATTGCAATTATGTTACTAAAAAACGCTGAAGGACAATGAAGCTGAAAGTTGGTAAAGGGAAAGAAATAACAAAGAACAGAGCTGAAATAAAGGACATAGACACTAAAAGGAAAATAAAAAAGATCAATGAAACTAAGAGCTGTCTTTTTATTTTTTATTTTTTTTAAAAGATTTTATTTATTTGTCAGAGAGAGAGGGAGAAAGCACAAGCTGGCAGATTGGCAGGCAGAGGCAGAGAGAGAAGCAGGCTCCCCACTGAGCAAGGAGCCCAATGTGGGACTTGATCCCAGGCAGGACCCTAGGATCATGACCTGAGCCGAAGGCAGCTTCTTAACCGACTAAGCCACCCAGGCGTCCCAGCTGTTTTTTTTTTAATATAAACAAAATTGACAAACCTTTAGCTAGATTCACTAAGAACAAAAGATGACTCAGATAAATAAAGGAGAATTGAAANTTAATATAAACAAAAACCTTTAGCTAGATTCACTAAGAACAAAAGATGACTCAGATAAATAAAGGAGAATTGAAAAAGGAGATCTTATAAATGACAACACAGAAATATAAAGAATAATAAGAGACTAGTATGAAAAATTACTCACCAATAATTTGGACTACCTAGACAAACAAGTAAGTTCCTAAAAACACACAACCTACCAAAACTGAATTATGAATAGAAAATCTGAATGGACTGATTACTAGTAAGAGATTGAATCAGTAAATCAGAAGCCTCCTAAAATACAAACGTCTAGAATCAGATGACTTCACTGGTGATTTCTAGCAAACATTTAAAGAAAAATGGATACCAATTCTTCTCAAACTCCTCACAGAAAATAGAAGAGAAGGAGAAGGAATCACTTCTAAATCTTTTTTTTTTTTTTTTTTTTTTTTAGACAGGCATTGACCTGATACCAGAATCAGGCAAAAATGCCACAATAAGGAAAAGAAAATTACAGACCAATATTTTTGATGAACACAGCTGCAAAAATCCTCAACAAAGTATTAGCAAACTGAATTCAACAGTACATAAAAGATCATATACCATAATCAAGAGGGATTTATTCCAGGGATGCAAGAATGGTTCAACATCTATAAATCAGTCAATGTAATACACCACATTAACAAAATGAAGGATAAAAACCATATGATCATCTCCATGGATATAGAAAAAGCATTTGACAAAATTCAACATCGCTTTATGATAAAAACTCTGAACAAAGTGGGTATATTGCAAATGTTCCTCAACATAATAAAGGTCATATATGATAAACCCATAGCTAACATCACTGATGTTTCCTCTATCATCCTGATCTTTCCTCTAAGATCAGGAAAAAGACAAGGTTGGCCACTCTTACCACTTTTATTTGACAAAGTACTGAAGTCTTTGTCCAAGTAATTAGGCAAGAAAATAAAAGGCATGATAATTGGAAACGAAGAAGTAAAACTATCACTACTTGCAAATGACATGATATTATATATAGAAAATCCTAAACATTCCACCAAAAAACTATTAGAACTAATAAAGCAAAGTCAGTAAAGTTGTGGAATACAAAATCAATATATTAAAATTTGTTTCTACAAACTAATAGCAACCTATTAGAAAGAAAAATTAAGAAAACAGACCCATTTACAACTGTATCAAAAAGGATAAAACATTTAGGAATAAGTTTAACCAAGGGAGTGAAAGACCTATACACTGAAAATTGTAAGACACTGATGAAAGAAAGTGAAGATGACACAAATAAATAGAAAGGTGTTCCATTCTCATGGATTGGAGAAATAAATACTGTTAAAAACATCCATACTACTCAAAGCAATCTAAGATTCAGTGCAATCGCTATTAAAATTCCAATGGCCCTTCTCACAGAAACAGAACAAACAATCCCAAAATTTGTATGGAACCACGAAAGACTCCAAATAGCCCAAGCAATCTTGAGAAAGAACAACACCAGGGCACCATGTTTCCTGCCTTAAAACTATATTTTAAAGCTAAAAGCAATTTAAACAACGTGGCATTGGCATGAAAACAGACACATGGATCAGCAGAACGAGGTAGGAGTTCATAAATAAATCTATGCATTATACAGGCAATTAATATGTGACAAAGGAGCCGAGAATACATAATGGGAAAGGACAGTCTCTTTAATAAATGGTGTTGGGATAACTAGACAGACACATGCAAAAGAATAAAGCTGGACCATTATCTTATACCATACACAAAAATTAACTGAAAATGGATTGAAGACTTGAACATAAGACCTAAACCCATAAAATTCCTAGAAGAAAACACAGCTGTTTAGCTTTTTTTACACTGGTCTTGGTGATGATTTGTTGGATTTTGATACCAAAAGCAAAGGCAACAAAAGCAAAAACAAACAAGTGGGACTACAAACTAAAAAGCTTCTGCATGGCAAAGGAAACCGTCAACAAAGTGAAAAGGCAACCTACTAAATGGGAGAAAACATCTGCAGGTGATATACCTGATAAGGGGTTAATAATAAAAATATATAAAGAACTCATTCAACTTAATTGCAAAAAAGACCAAACAATCCATTAAAAAATGGACAGAAAATGTGAATACATATTTTTCCAAGGAAGACCTGCACACGGACCACAAGTACATGAAAAAGTGCTCAACATTACTCATGATCAGGTAAATGCAAATCAAAACCACACTGAGATACTGTTAGAATGGCTAGTATCCAAAAGACAAGCAATAATGAGCATTACTAAGGATGTGGAGGAAAAGGGAAGCCTTGTACACTGTTGGTAGGAGTATACTTTGGTGTAGCCACTATGGAATGTAATGTGGAGGTTTCTCAAAAAATTGAAAATAGAACTACTATATGATCCAGCAATTCCACTTCTAGGTATTTATTCAAAGAAAATGAGAACACTAACTCAAAAAGGTATATGCACCCCTGTGCTCATTGCAGCATTATTGACAATAATAATAAGCCAGCACTTGGAAGCAACCTACATGTCCATCAGTGGATAAATGACTAAAGAAAATGTGGCATATATACACAATGGAATATCATTCAGCCATAAAAAAGAATGAAATCTTGCCATCTGTGACAACATGAATGGACCTTGAGGGAATTCTGCTAAGTGACAGAAGTTAAACAGAGCACGACAAATACGATCTCACATATATGTAGAATCTAAAAACAAAAAAACAAAAACCAAAGATACAGAGAAAAACTGGTGGT
>LNAC01000125.1:3741901-3907971 GCA_002007465.1 Ailurus styani
ATAGGGTGGATGGGTTATGGACATTGGGGAGGGTTTGTGCTTTGGTGAGTGCTGTGAAAGATGTAAGCCTGATGATTCACAGACCTGTACCCCTTGGGCAAAGAATAAAAATAAAATTAAAAAAAATAAAATATCATCTGAAAAGAAAAAAAAACTAGACTTAATGTGGCAATCATTTCACGATATAAACAAATATCAAACCATTTTATCACATACCTAAACTAATATGATATTACATGTCAACTATATCTCAATAAAAAAAATAAACAAAAATATGCTGGAAAAAAACCCTAAAAATTATTCAAAATAGTAATGCATTGTGACTATGACTGAATTGTGAATTTTTTTTAAAAAATTGTTTACCTTTTCCAAATTATATATACTATCTTGATAATTAGAGATTTATTAACTTCCAAAATTATTGGAATTAAGGCCATTGGCCTTAGCATTTTCTCAGAGTTCTAAAGGCTTAACAGGTAGTTATTGTTGCTTATAGACATGTCTCTCCACTGAAAAAATGATTTTTAGAAGATCTCACTATCTTCCCATTTCCTCAGTTTATTTCAAGTTAAAATAGCATTTGCTTGTGTGGCCACCTCTTGGTTTTATGGAGGGTACTCTACTTCATGAAAACAACAGTGGCCATTAACCTAAATAACCCTAGCCACTAAGAAAAACCTTTAAAACATCTTGGCAACTTACCACAAAGGTACGTGAAGAAAGGAAAAATTGGAAATGGGCTCTAATGTGTTTTCCCTAACTAGCCTTTCCTCTAAGTCTAGTAATAAAAATGTAAAGGTCATGTTTCTATCCAGATAACAATAACAGTCTTCCTTGAGAAGGTTGGTGACAGTATGCGTATGCCAACTGTCCATTCTTTCCTGTGTCTCATATTTACTGTTCATTCCTGATCTTCCGCTGGGTGGTTTTTATTTGTAAAGCACAAATATGTGCTCTTATTTTAATCCCTTCCTCTTGTTTTCATATTTAGTTTCAAATGGCATAGTCCTTATTTCAGTCAGGAATATTTAACTATATCCTGTGGAAATAAATTCATATTTGCCTCTCCAGCAGTCCCAGAGAGGTTTTTTTGAGTGAATGACTTACTAAAAATATCCCATTCTTTTCTGAATCATTTTGAATGATCATTTCTAAAGGAAGCATCTCCTTTTAGTCTGGAACCACTGACACAGACAGATGCTCCCCTGTTTCCAGTCATTTCGAACGTCAAACGTAAGGAGCAAATAAATCCAACTCTTTATTACCTGAGGACCTCTTGGATGTATAGGAACAAAATGATGAAGAGAAATACTGTAATGCTTTAATGTTCCTTCCATTCCCCTCCTAAGTTTTGACTTTGGCCATCTGCTTTTCCAAACTCGCTCAACGTCTTCATACTGCTGAAGCGAAACCCGCGGTCGGTGTAAACAGGCTAGCACTACTGGCTTTGTTACTGGTGACTGAAATTGGAGATCTTTTCAAATGACCCTTTTGACCTGTGTACACCACTTAAAGGGAGAAGATTTGGAACTGAGACAAAATGTCCCTTCACATGCCCTCCTTGGAATGTGCTGGATGTCCCACACCTGACAGGCTTAGCACATGCCCACGCCTTTTTCTTTTCTAGTGAGGAACACCCATACAAGCACAAAGATTAAAGTATGTACTATTTTGGGGTTCTCCAAAAGTAAACAACGTGCAAAAATACAGTCTAAAAGCAGGGTGTTTGAGGGGCCTCTCGCCACACGGCCACCGCGCTGTAACCGCGGCGCCTGGCGTCCTTGCCGACTTCCCTGCTGGAGAGCGCGGCGAGGCCAGGCGCAGGCAGGCCGCCCCACACCCCAGACCCCAGACCCCCGCCGCAGCTGGAAGGAGGTGGTGACTGTGGAGACCTGGCTGCAGGGCTCTCTCAAGACGCCCGTGTGTATGTGCAGCTTCTCCAGCTCCAAGACAGAGACCTCACCCTGTATCAGTCCAATGCCATCCTGCGGCACCTGGGCAGCTCCCTGGGGCTGGATGGGGAGGACTGGCGGGGAGGAGGCCCTGGTGGATGAGGAGAATGATGGTGTGGAGAACCTCCGCTGCCAATACATCATTCTCTTGTACACCAGCTATGAGGCAGGCAAGGAGGAGTACGTGAAGGCACTACCAGGGCACCTGAAGCCTTTTGAGACCCTGCTGTCCCAGAACCAGGGTGGGCAGGCCTGCATCGCGGGCGACCAGATCTCCTCCGCAGACACTACAACCTGCCAGACTTGCTGCTGCTTCACCAGACGCTGGACCCCCACCCCCACCCCCCACGCCGCTGCCTGGATTCCTTCCCTCTGCCCTCTGTCTACTTGGCGCACCTCAGCTCCTGGCCCAGGCTCCAGGCCTTTCTGGCCTCCCTGAGGCCGTGAACCTCCACCATCAACAGCAACCAGAAGCAGTGAGAGCTTGTGGCACCCTTGGCAGGAGGCGGGGGTTGCCTGCCATCCTTTCCCCAGGACCAATAAAAATCAAAGAGAGAAAATACAATAATAATAATAAATAAAAGCATAGTGTTTTTCTCAAAGAAAAATTATGACCTAACAATTTCCCTAGATACCGGTGTGACACATGAACTGACCGATGGAGGAGGTGGCCTTGCCAGGACCAAGAGTTCAAACATTTTAAAGGAAATTCTAGTGGTGGAAAATTGAGATGTTAACTGGGATATGTGCCATTGGAAAATTTCCTAGGTATATTGTTTTAGAAAAAAATTTGTTTGCAGGAACTATTTCCTGAATTCAGAGACAACATATCACTAATGAATGACACACAAGCTCATTACTAATGAGATTATTTGAAGATAATCTTAACAACTGGTCAGTGAGAATCAAATATAAGCATATGATTCTTGAAATGCCAGAAGGCTCATTTGAGCATTGACCATTTTATAGGTTCTTGTGAATGACTACGAAGAACATGAGAAAAATGTATTTAAATTCTTTGTACATGATTGTGGGCTGAGTATGGTAGGATATGTGGAAATATCAAAACTTTCAAGACAGAAAGTCACAGTGTTCTAATTTATGAAATACATATAATAATTCCTGTCTTGAAACTACTTGTGGATTAAATATAAAAATATATTTGTAAGTGGTTTGTCATGGGAATGGTATACTGGAACTAGGATGAGACATTTAAAGATTGGCTGAATATTGGGAAATTGCTTTCACCCCATTGGGGAACGTACCCAAATGAATGACAATTAAGATTTTGGAAATGAGGGGCACCTGGGTGGCTCAGTGGATTAAGCCTCTGCCTTTGGCTCAGGTCATGATCCCAGGGTCCTGGGATCGAGCCCCGCATCATCGGGCTCTCTGCTCAGCAGGGAGCCTGCTTCCTCTTCTCCCTCTGCCTGCCTCTCTGCCTACTTGTGATCTCTCTCTCTCTGTCAAATAAATAAATAAAATATTTAAAAGAAAAGATTTTGGAAATGAGAACAGGGACATAGTCTTATTGGCTACTGTGATGTGATATTTTGCTTTATCATGAAGAAATAACCAATAGAATGTTGCAGAGGTAGAAGAGAAAATAAGAATGATGATGGTCAAATTGAATGAGTAGATTAAAGTGTTAAAGGTTCTGAGAGAGATGAGGAAGCCAAACATGACTTGATAAAGAAGAAAATTGCCTGAATACCAGGTCATCACTATATGGTCTTGACTGAAGAAAAGGATGAACAATGACAAGCAAAGCTAATTATAGAAGGTGATCTCTTACGATAGGAATTTGCAGAAGTGCATAACATAGCTCCCTACTTGAAAATATTTATTTACTTTTCCTCAGGATTCATATTTGATTCCCATTGCTGGTCACATTTCTTAGCCTTTAGAATATACTAAATAAATGTTCTTACATAAAGAATGAATGAGTGTGTTAGGTTGGGTTCCCCAGCTGAAGCAGACTCTCAAATAAGGATTCAAGGGCAAGTAGTTTATTTGGAAGGTAATCCCAAGGAGCCTCAGTAGAAGAGTGGAGAACTTAGACAAAATAAAGGAGGGGGGGAAGGATTCTCAAAAAGGGTGTGTTAGCGAGCAAGTGACCACTGTGAGCCAGCCACTGGGGCTAATTTCTATTAGCTTTCTCTGAGAGATGATATAGAACCCCCATTTTTATTGGCTGAGGGCTGCTGCTGAGGGCATCCACTGTCTATTACCTTCCTTCTGAGCTTGCTCCTATGGCAGAGAAAGCCCTCAGACAGAGGTTCCAAGGTGTTTGTAGAAACAAAGTGTAGGCTATATAATGGTGATTAGTGAGCAACAGGGAACAAGGCACAGATAGTGTCTGCTCCAATGAGGGCATGAGTAATGAATGACTTATAGCTTCCTTCCCTTTTATCTGCAGGTCTTTTCAGTCTTCAAATGATCAAGAGTGAATTGCCAGTGTCTAAGTAACCATCAAGCCATATTAGTGAACATTTTCTTTATCATCATAGGTAACTTCTGGGAGAAAACATATTTTATAGGAAAAGAGACACCAGTAGGGGAGAAGTCACTGATGAAGTGTATATGGAATCGGTGGCAGAGAGTCCTCGAAAATAAATTTGTGACACCAGTGTTGCCTAGCTCAGGCCATTTTTATGAAGATTTTGATAATAGTTATCCTATATGGTAACTGTAGGATAAATGCAATTGCATTCTGGAGAAACAGTGAAGCATGTAAACTTTGTCCCTCCCTCCCCCGTTTCCCTCCCCTTCCCTTCCTCCCTCTTTTCCTTCTTTCCTCCCTTCCAAAATAGATATGAATATTAAATAGTTTTCCTCATCTTCTTGTGGGATTTAAGAATTCAGGTGATAGTGATACAAAATAGAATTATCCAATTTACAGAAAATTTATGTTTGCTCCCTTTCTAATTAGGGTACTTAGAAAAGTTTCTGGGATTTTGAACATTCAACCCAATTCTATACTTGTCTGACCTTAATAGGAGCCTGAGGCAAGCACAGAAATCAGAGTTTGGCCCAATATACTCACCCAGAGGGATTAATTGTCAAATACATTTCATTTACTAGATTGCGAATTTTTAGTGTCCACATCCACTCTTTTCTACAAAAGTTCAAGAGTAGTTATATTTAAACAAGACTACATCCTCATGAGACGTCCCAATTTGTGTTATTAGCCAGTTCAAACTTCGAAGTTTGGAACCGAGCATTTTATTGCTGCCTGCTTTTTCTTTGTCTCTGTTTGGTAATGTAAAATATGGACTATATCCTGTTAACAAGCTCAAACACATAACATTGTATTCACTGGGTATTCAAAAAGAGGTGGGATTTTAAAAATACCTGAATTATGTGGGTAATTTTTTACTATATTTTAATTAGGTATAGCCTTACGAAAGCTGTGAAAATATTCTTACATATTCTTCTGGGTGTCAGTTGCCTAGGGTGATTCAAATTTTATAGTTTTCCCCTTTAGTTTTCCTTTTATTTTGATGCTTAGAAATAAATACGGTATTTACTCTTTGTCCAAATAACCAAATGGAATATTTCTCAGTGATTTTTCCTTTTAACCACTTCATCCACTGAATTCTGAATTTAATATGTAATCACTACATTTTTCTGTAAATACTTTTCCATTTAAATAACTAGTTTAAATATTTTCCTATTTTATTCCATTAAATATTTTATATCTAAATATTTAAATTTAAATTTCTTCTATTAAAAACTGATCATAATTGCTCACCTCAAGTCTCAGATTGGTGGAAAATTATTGTTCTCAATCTTTTTATAAGTTTCTTATCATGACTATTATTAGCACATGAACCTTTGTGGTATCAGTGCCAAAAGAAGACAGTACACTTACAGTAGGTATAATTTATGGTGTGTGCTTATAGAACATCTGAAAAAAGTAGCTGTGGCTGTGTTCTTAAATATCAGAACTCAGCCATAATAACGTGAAGAAATATTATTCTGTGTATCAGAATAATTACTACTACTTCATGTTATTTTGTATACCCTTAACATAACTATTTAGATCATTAAAAATAATATTTGAGTGTTTGAAGATCATTGTTACTTACAAGGAAACTTACAAGATACAGAAACTACAGACTAGTGTTTTGGTAGAGGATGTGGTTAGAAACGGCAAGAAAAAAATCAATTAATGCTAAGACATTGCAAACCATTATCTTATCTCAATATTTGTTTTTTTCAAAGTAAAATAAATCCTATGAGATCCTAACATCTGTATATACAAAATTCAGTAAAACAAACTGAGTAGGCTCATATAGAGATATTGTATAGGAAGACGTTTTGTGATAATTACCTTTTTTAAAGCTCAGTACATTTTAGGGAGCCATTAAGATAAATTTCCATTCTTAATGAAAAGTTGTCCCATTACCCAGTTTGGATCATTTTGAAATTGGAGCCCTGCTTGAATGTGGATAATATTTTAAAATTTTCCATCCTTTATATTTTACAAGTATTTTTTGATAAACAAATGCATGTGCCTGATCAAAAATTTAAATTATTCAAAGAAGTTAGTATAATGAAATTAACTTTCTGTTCCCCATCTCTTTGTCCCATAACTTCCTACCAGAGGCAGCTGATATTAATTTCTATGTGTCTACCAGTAATATCTATACTTTCATAGTAATATAAGCAGAATTTCATGATCTGTTATATATAAACAACTATTTATATATCTTTGGATTAGCATATTATATACACAGTTTGGTGAAATACTTATTCACTTAGTATCTTACATATTATTTCATAATAGTGAGTTACAATTCTAACTCAGTTTTTAAATTATTATATAGTATTACATTAGGAGGATATGATTTATTTTGTGTGTTCGGTACCCTACTGTCAGACATTTAAGTTGTTTTCATTCTTATCACCAATGAACATTTATAGCAATCAACATTTTTTTTACATATGTCTTTGTATATAGATAGAAGTATTTCAATAGAATAAATTCCTAAATGCAGAGCTGTTGTTTTTAATTTTTATAGATATTAATTTTAATAGTAATTGACCAAGTTTCCTTCATATGGTTCTTTATCAAATGATATTTTAAATTGGAAAAGTAATTTAAAGCTTATTATTCTGGCTCTCTGAAAATTAAATGTCTATAACACTCATTTGTCACTTAGCCTAGGCGATTTCATATTTATTTTTCTAAAATAGATGCAAAAGTTCCTAATGGCTGTTATAATGTTTTCTGTATTTTGCTGTTCCTACTGCTAAGCAGTAAGGCCCATTTAAAACTCCTCTAACTAATAACTAATAAATCCATCGTCTCAGTATTTTTTAGCATCCATTTGCTCCTAATATTACTAAGTTACTGAGAAATCCTATATCTGAACAGAACTGGAAGATGAAGAAATAATACAAATAGTCATGTTTTCCATGGTGTCACATGAGTTGTTGCTTTTATATTGTTATTTATTAATTTTTCTAAAGACTGTATCTGTGCATCAAATCACAAGGCATCGATAGCTCTTTTCCCTTCATCAGTCCCTTGGGCACAGCCCGTCCCAAGCTCCTTGCTCTAGAGTGTTGCAACAGGACTTTGAAACATCAACATAAAAACAGGAGGAGGAAATCCCCATCCTATGATACATAGGGGCTGTTTACCTTCTTGGCATAGAGGAAGATTAAATTACTGCAAAAGAATCCCTCTTTGCCTGTGCTAGACAATTGTAAGCATAGCCCTGAAATAGCACGAGAGACATGACAGGATCCTGTGGAGAGCTGTCTCTAACATCTGAGCTATATACTGGCAGGCACGTTGGTTATAGGCGCAGTAATACCCTTGGTTGATGAGGAAAGAAAAGAAAAAGTATGGAGTCTCACAAATTGTTTGTACTCAAATATATTTTCTTAGTTGCAGATCCTCATCTATTTCCTTGAGTGGAAAGTTTTGAGTTGAAGAGTTTCAAGAAGAATCATGGTGCATTTTTTTTAATATCTCAGGAAACACTTTTTATGGTAGCTTAGTCTAGGAACAAACTCACATTTTAGACACTAATAAAATATTCTTTTCTTCATGTAGTATTTTATACAAGAACACTTCAGATGTGTTATAAGATGGGACTATTTTAACAAATATTAGATTTGTATCAACCAGTTGCATGCTGTATTTTGTGAATCGTTAACCTTTTTTTTTTTAAAGATGGCCTACTTTGAGCCATTGTAGAGGTACATTCCTGTTTTTGTGGCCAAAAAACAAACAAACTTAAACAAGTGTCAGAAATACGTCTTACTTTAGTGTTTTGTTTCAGTGTGAATTATCATTACTGCATTTGTTTAATGTAAAGGTGGAAACTTAGCATTCAGTGCAGTTTTCAATAAAAAATAATACAAATTCTTGTTAAAAAATAAAAATATTGATGACTGTTACTTGATAGCTTTCTTTTTTACTTTTATTTTTTTATTTTTTTGGTCATCTGTGTCTCTTAGAGATATGCATTAATTTTTCTTCTCTAGGATTTATTTGCCTTTTCAGTTTGTGTTGTTACCATTCTCTCTAACACAGACATTTAAAAAAACACATATCCCATCAGAATTGTATTGTAATATGAGTACAAGTAGATAGACAGATGGGCAAATGATGAGTACTGTGGAAATAAACCTAAAAATATAAATGCAGCTTTGTTTGTAATGACAACTAATGGAACTAATTTAAATACGAAGGTTCAGTTATTGTAATAAGCTAAAAAATCATTAAAATTGATTTTTAAAAATCAAATCTCTCCTTGTGTAGAAGCAGACTGCACTCTTAGACTTTGAAGATCAGGCTTATGGGTTCAGATTGTTTAGTGATGATTAGGACAGGGTGTCATTTTGTGACACTCCAGGGCAAGTAGCCTCGGGGTTTCACGACATGGCACACTGGCTCAGTAACGTGAAATCATTCTAAATGGCACCTCTGAACTACTCTGGAAAGTTAGCTTTCTAATGAGAACTTAGCTACTGAAGCAGCACTTGGCTAAGTAACAACAGATATCACTGCCATTGCAAAGAAGAATTTTTTTTTTCTGCCAGCATTTAAAACGAAACTGCTTACATTTAGGAAATTATCAATGTAAGTAAAAATGAGGGGGGTGAGGCAGAGAGGCATTTGGAAATGTGTGATTAAAAGAATCATTTAGCTATAATGGCCAGGCCGATGTGCATAATATTTAGAAAAAAATTGAATGCTATACACATAGAATTGAGGAAATTAATTTTTATCTAGATGTGTCAGAATTAGCTCTGTGATACACTGGCAGTTTAAAAGTGAAGAGAGGGCTATCAGAATCTGCTCTAAAACCAATATAAAAGAACTTGGTCTCAACCACGGTTTCTCTCCTGCTTGCAGACTCTCTATAAAATAATGACCTCTTACTCAACAGAAGTACCAAACACAGGCACAAAAATGGCTCAAACACTTCGAGAAACATTTTTTGAAGTTTAAGAGAGCCGATGAAGAACAAGACTAATTAAGTTCCCTACTTTCATCAAATTACACCCTAGTTGGGAGACATACAATAATCAAGTAAGCATATGTATTCATAATGTAATTTCAGATAGTTTGAAGTTCTATAGAGAAAACAAAACAGAGTGGTGTGATAGAATATGCCTGGTGTGTGGGTATTGTGGAGAGCATCAACATCACTCCGGGAAAGCATTCCAGATAAGGGTACATTCGTGCCAAAGCCTGAATGAGAAGGAATCAGCCACATGAAGATTTGGAGGAAGAGCATTCCGTATAGACAGAGAGCAATTGCAAAGTCCTTGCAATGATAACGTTCAAACAGAAGCAAGCAAGCCAGCATGGCGAGGGTGGGAAGGGCGATGTGGTAGAAGATAAAGTCGGAGAGATGGTGAGGAGGCCTGACTAGACATGGCCTAGAAGGAATGGCAGAAAAGATTTCTGTTCTAAGTGCAACAGGAGACCATTGGAGAGTTACAAGCAGAGGCGTGAAATAATATTCATTATTAAAACGATCGCAGTTTCTGAAATTAAGAAATTACCTGGTACAGAACGAGATGAAGATTAAACTGCATAAGGATAAACTTGGAAGTGGCAGACCAGTGAGAGGTTATTGCAGTAACCAGACGTTTGACAATGGTGTTTGGATTCGGGAGGTCTTAGTAGAGATGGTAAAGTGATTAGATTCAGGATATATTTTGGGGAGCAGAGCTTACTTGCTAAGAGTTTGGACACCGGGAATGAGGGGAAGAGACGAATCAAATATCCCTTCTAAGGTTTTGTCCTGAGCAGCTGGCTAAATGGAAGCACTTCTACTGAGAGAAGATTGGGGGGGGGGGCAATCAATTTATACTGGAAAAAACTGAGAGTTCTGTTTTACACATGGTGAGTGTTAGATATCTACGTGGACCTTGTCTGCAGTCTCAGCAAACTCAGGAGTCCTGTGGGTCATCAACATTCCTCTCTTGTTCTGGATTGAGGGAACAATGGGCGAAAAATTCACTTATTTATTCCCTCCACAAATATTTGTTAAACGTCTATGCCATAAACCTCCAGGTCAGGCACGTTCTTGCAGCTGTGGACAGGGCAATAAACAAGATGGAGCTGTATTTTTGTATTAGACTTTTTCCCTTTCAGGTTTAGTTTCAAGAGTGTGGGTGAAAATGGATGACTCATTTCCGTTCTTTACTAGCTAGCGCAAGGCTGGCCGTCAGCTTAGTGAATGTTGCATCACACTTCTCTGGCACTCGGTAGAAACGTTCAGAAGCAGACTCAGCCTGAATGCACAGTGTCACCTGCCAAAGTCCATGAGTAAAGAATACAAAATGAATGGCACTGTTTAATATATATTTCCTCCCACTTATTCCTCCTGTCTTTTCATTCTTCTGTCGTTTATTATTTTATAGAGTCCTAGGATAAAATAAACGTCTTTGAGATTGCGATGATTAATAGAAATTATTATATATAGAATGAATCTGGTTCGAGTCTACCAAAGAATCATCAAAATATTTCTGAGTAACTGGTTATCACAGTCTTCTTGGGATTTCGTTAGTAGTAACCTGAGGTTTCTGAAACTAAGAAATTACCTGGTGCTTTTCAAAACTGATGTCAGTTTCTGATGCCACTTGCTTAATGAAGGACTAGTTTTGTTTATCTTCTATAGGATTTCAAAGCAAAGAGAGAGGCAGAGATAAAAATAACTTCTCACTGCAGCTTTGAACTAATTCTGGTCCTCATTAAACTTTAGGCAAACCAAATTTGAAACCATAAAATACAGTCAGCTTCACTTTATATTCTGCACCCTCTCAGCCTTCCTTCACACTGGCTCTTCCAGTTTCCATCTGAGGGATGCTATCATCAGAGTTGGTCGTGCCAAACTGAGATTATTGTGTGCTATAGTCATGGTCTGGTTTCCTGTCTGGTGAAGAAGTGTTACGATAGTTAATAGCACTGGCCTTAGTCAATGAGATGAGGATTTGAATTCTGGCACTGCCATTCACTGGCTGGATGACCTCAGGCCAGACTCTGATTCTCTGTGGACCTCAATTTCCTCATCCGTGTTTATGGGTGAGACTTACATGAGCTCATCTAGGTAAAGTACCAAGCACAGGGCCTGACAAAGGGGAGGCATTTGTTTACATATCCCAAAAATATCTGAGTGCCAGTCACTCTTGTAGGTTCTGGGATCAAGCAGAGACAAATTAGACAAAGTGCTCACCTTTGTGGGTCTTATGTTGAAGCACTGTGCAACCTTGATTCCCTTTTTTATCATTTGCTTTCTTTCCAGAATGGCTCTAGGAAAAATAGTAATATAGGCAAAAAATGAGCATTTTATCATAGTCTCTCCTGTGTGTGTGTGTGTGTGTTGTGGCCGGAGTCTGTATGGCGGGCCTCAAGCTCCATCCATGTGCCCCCGAGGCTGTCCTTACACGCAGGACCTCCACTGTGGGCCTTCCCTGGACCACCCGTCAACACTTGCCTGCTTATTCTGTATCTTGTTAGCTCCCTTCTCAGTCACATGAGGCAATTGATAAAGAGCTTCTGATAATTGACACAGACCTAATATATGATCCTATTGAGGGTTCTGCTTAGTTCCCCAAAAATGAATCCTGAGAAGTAGAGTGGCATAATTTGTGGCATATATAAGACAGTAGAAGGCTATGGAGAAGCGGCCTCGTCTGTTCACAGAACACCACGTTTTGTTTACTGAACCGAGACTAGTAAAATGACTTTCTTCTTCTCTTGGTTTTCCTATGCTTTTCCACTTTTGTCCCTCTCTGTTATGTTCATGTTATTTACTTTACACAAAGTATATTCTGAAGTCAACTTAAATGCCCTGTCCTCCTCTGACCTTTCCATTTGAAAGAAATCTCCTTCTTCTGTATCTGTCTGGCCAGTCTTCCCAGTATTATCCACTTACTCGTTATTTCTTCCTTACTTCTCTGCAATCACTAACTTCATTAGGACATATTTGAATATTTTGGGGATGAAATCCAAGGGGGCAGCTGAGAACTAAAGCCAGGTCAGAGCCTTTCAGAGGTTGAGCAAAGCTCTTTCCTTTCGTCTTTCCATCTCTCTGAGCTACCTTCTTTCCTTTGTTTAAGATGTATTTTAAAAAACTAAGACAATGGGCGCCTGGGTGGCTCAGTGGGTTAAAGCCGCTGCCTTCGGCTCAGGTCATGATCCCAGGGTCCTGGGATCGAGGCCCACATCGGGCTCTCTGCTCGGCAGAGAGCCTGCTTCCTCCTCTCTCCTCTCTCTCTGCCTGCCTCTCTGCCTACTTGTGATCTCTCTCTCTGTGTCAAATGAATAAAAAATAAAAAAAAATAAAAAAAAATAAAAAACTAAGACAAAGTTTTAATATTATCATGTAAGAAATAATAGTCTTAATACATAAATTATAATGTAATAATTCTATTTATAAAAGTATTGGGGATTTTATTTAAAAGTAATTTGTGAGGGGTGCCTGGGTGGCTCAGGTGGTTAAGTACCTGACTCTCAGTTTTGCTCAGGTCATGATCTCAGGGTTGTGAGATCAAGCCCCATATTAGGCTCCATGTTGAGTGTGGAGCCCACTTAAGATTCTCTCTGTCACCCTCTGCCCCTCCCCCGACTCATGCAATCTCTCTCTCTCTAAAAATCAATCAGTCAATGTAATTTGTGATGCACAGTAGGTATCTAATAATTGGCTATTAATTTATTTGATGAATAAGATCTTAAGTATGCCAGAGACAATATGTATAAAATAATTCAGAGAGATGATTAGAAGTTTATTTTGAGGTCTTATTGAGTGAGATCCAGGATGAGTAGTGACTTTTCAGCTCCCACATGATACATACATACCATGGGTGAGCAATGGTGTCACATGTTGATAAAATCAGTAACCAAAACATTAGTTGAATGAAAATGAGGGCAATCACAGGAGGATAAAAAGAAACAGGGGTAGAATTTGGGGAAACGGCTGAGACAGTTTTGGGGAATGGTGTGTGTGTTAGATCAGGGCCTTGGGCAATAAGCTTGACTGCTTTGTGACTTCTGAGAAACAGGGATGAAAAGGACTAAGAGATCTAGAAAGAAGGTCTCTCTGTAGGAGATAGGATTTTCATAGTGGTGGAGGCAGGGTAGCAAGGGAGAGTCCTGGTAAAGACAAAGAGATTTAAGAACTTAGAATGCTTGGTGGACATACTCTGGAACACCTCTGCCCTAACCCCTTTTTTGAGACCTGTCTCTATGTAGCACTGGTAATGGACAGCCCAAGTGTCTGGTGATCACCCCCCTCCCCTGCCTCACCCTGCCCTGCCTGCCTTACCAGAAAGCTGGTCTGCAAAGAAAAGGAAGAAAGAGGACAGAGGAATTGTGCAGAGAGAAGCAGAAAGTAAAAGCTATGTGAATTGTGCAGAGAGAAGCAGAAAGTAGAAGCTGTGTGAATCCTGAGAGATAAAATTAGTTGTTTTAGTTCTTTGACTTCAGTTCCCCTGAACCCTGCTGGTATTCCATGGATCTGTACCATTGTTTAAAGTTCCCCTGCTTCATAGCATACAAGTGACTTACTGTGGTTTTTTGTTGTTATTTTGGGTTTTGTTTGTTTTTGCAATAAGAAGAGTCCTAATTAGAACACTATCTGATATGTGATTGAGAGCTGATGGCTTCTTGTGGTCCCAGGAACTTAAAGCTCTTAGTCATAGGTACAGGGAGAACTCTATCTGTTTCTTCACTGGTAAGATAGTTGGAGTTAGTTTTCCATCTTCTGTAGAAAGGAGCATTTGGTCATTGTTCACACAGTTGGGTTGGAGCTAAGGGAAGGCAGAAGGAGACAGTTTTGAATGAGGCCTGGAAATAGATTGAGGGATGTAATGTTTAGGGCAAAGGCTAAGCTGCTGAAACAAAGAGACCCTTCAAATACAATAGCTTAAATAAGATGAATAGATTTATAGTCATAGTAATAGCTGAAGTGTTTTACTTAAGGTCAGTTTTGTCAGCTGTCCTTGTCCTTATTTACATGATGACCAGTAACATGATTATGTTCCAACCTGTAGGGACGGAGAAAGGGCACCAAAGGTTTAAGGCCAAAAATTGGATTTGCCACATTACTACTTAGAGTCATATCTCATTGGCCAAAACTCAGTCACGTGACCAAAACTCAGTCATATGACCATACGTAGCTGCAAGGGAGGCCAACTAATGTACTCTCTAGCTTTGTGACCATGTATCTGGCTCAGTAACGTTTGGTATTATAGAATTAAGAGAAAGAAGGACAGTAACTTGTGGTTTCAGGGGCTCATTAGGAGAATTTGTAGTGAGCTCAGCGGGAACGTCACCTCCTGAAAGATTAATGTGATTTGTGTTCTCCTTTCCCTCCAGTATTGACCAAGTTTGAGGTTTTATTCATTTATGTGTTGGAAATTTTAATTCACTCATTAATTTTATTTTTTATGTGTGTTATTTGTTTTTGTTGAACATTTTATGTCTGATTCACTAAAAGGCAATCAAGAGTTCAAATTCAATGTTATTTTACTTTTATATGTCCACTAAGAGTTTTATAAGGTTTTGGAGGGACTTTCTTTTTTTTTTAAAGAACCCAGGTATTGCTGATTTAGCCCTCTGGATACACTAGCAAGGAAAGTGTGTTTCACTCTGATAAGCCTCTGGGGATCAGAAATTGCTATTTCAAAGCAGAAAGAAATGCCAGCTAGTGGTTGCAGGTAGAGGATCAGTGTGGAATATGTGAAACATACTTTTATAACTTACTTAATTCTTCAAAAATAGTTATGTGATAACTCTGTGGGTAGGGCAGCATCTATAAAGTGCAACAAAGGCAATCGAAAACCACAAAGCATAGGAAGGGCATAAGAACACAGAATTTTAAAAACTGGAGATATTCATTCTTTTATAAGCAGTGAGTCCAAATAACACCTTAATAGGACATTAAAAATAACCTAACTCTTTAAATATGTGCAAAAATCCTATATTTTTCCATATTTATTTTTTTCTAGATCGGGTTTAGGAATAAGCAGAAAAATCAAAATACTCTGCTATGATCCCTGCTTTTTGGGGCTTACTTCCCCATCATAGGTGTGGCAAAGTTATGGGGCCCTTCTACGGCCTCAAAGCAGACATGATTTGCTTTAAATAGATCTCTTTAAGATGAGGTCACATGGTCAAGATTCCTGGGAGAGATTGGAAAGAGTCGTGAGGCCAGGGAAGAGAATGGGGAACTACTTTAGATAAACACTATCATTTATGCTTCACCGCACATCTGAAAATTGGCTTCTTAGAATCTCTCTGGATTTCAAGGTCTGTCGCCTGCCGTAATATTCACTACTTTCCTGCCCTCCTGGCCTTGTTTCTAATATGTGGTTCTGAACTACCACTTTGACCTTATCTTTCGGCACAGGTACTTAGAAAATGTTTCCTTTGTAGAATGCTTCGTTAGTTCTGGGTTCCACCTTGTGATCACCTGCATCTGAATTTCTCTGAGGGCTAACCCACTCACTGGACTAACTTATTTTCCGCCCCAGCCTTGCCTAGGTTTTCTGAGCCTGGTTTTCATCTTCTTTTTTTAAAACTGTTACTCTTTTTATAAACTGTCATTTCAAGTTCATCTAACGGTACCAGTAATCAGACACTCTTTTCAATTGCAGAGGACAGATCTGAAAATGGTATTGGAAGTTGGAAAACATTTTTGGGAATTCAACTGGAATTCAATTGGAATTTCCAATTGGGAATTATTGGGAATATTGGGAAGGTAAGGAAACAGGGTGGAGGTAGATTCTGAGTAAAGCCTTAAAGGATGGGGCGAGTCCAAGGTGGAATGGCACCTTTGTGACGTCACGGAGTGAAAGCAGATGAACATTACGGTGACTCATGGAAAACAGCGCTGGGTGAGGTGGAAGCATTTGGCAGAATGCGTTGGGTTGCCTGAGGTCTGAACCTTCCTTCTTATCTCCAGATACCTGTGTGTTTTTCCTGTTTCCAATTCTGAATACCTCCCAGGATGACAGCTTTTGAACTTCCTTGTTGACAGGCTTTCTGGGTATTAAGAACGATGAGCAGCTTTTAATATACAAGTCTGTTCTTCAGATGATAGCCGACATCTACCTTTTGCTCATAAAATACTTAATGTTGACCCTGTGTCCCTCTGGGTTTCATTTCTGTTTAGTCTTAAGTAGGACTTAGTAGGTAAAAAGGATGGGGAAGAAAGTTCTAAGTAGGACTTAGTAACTAACCTTTGAGGGATTTGGAGTCTTGTTGGACAAAACAAAAACACTGAGAAAATGAAATCTATACATATAAATCTTTAAAAAAAAAAAGGGGCGCCTGGGTGGCTCAGTGGGTTAATGCCTCTGCTTTCGGCTCAGGTCATGATCTCAGGGTCCTGGGATCGAGGCCCGCATCGGGCTCCCTGCTCAGCGGGGAGCCTGCTTCCCCCTCTCTCTCTCTGCCTGCCTCTCTGCCTCCTTGTGATCTCTCTCCCTCTGTGAAATAAATAAATCTTTAAAAAAAAAAAAAGAAATCTATACATATATAAGGCCACAAGGGCAAGGTATGAAACATGAACTGCATTGGAGCTTTTGGTTTTACCATGTAACACTTCTCTCTTTTTAATATTGTGATTTAATTCTTAACTGCCTTCAGTCCCTTAGAAAGATGTCACATTGAATATTATAGAGTACAATGTGCCTGGTTTAGTCACAGAAGAGCACTAATATGGCACTCTCTAGAAGCTTAATTTTTCCAAATGTTCAACACATGTACCCTAAGAGCCAGTTGCATATTTATTTTTCATGTTACATTTGCTGATGGAAGTTATATCTGGAGTTAAAAATTATTTGGCAGATCACAGGATTCTTTTTAGATTAAAATTTGACAATGTCCTTTTAGCATATAATATGATGCTCACTATGTGTGGAGATGTGGGAACGGAAAATGTCTTTCGGCAAAAACACTGACACCTGGGAGACTTCTGTCAACTTCCAACAAAAGCATTTGAAAAACTGCAGATCAGATGCTATGCAAATGTGTTTCTATTTAGCATACGCCATCAAGTACACCATATCCTGTTATTTTGATACACATAGAAAAATAATTTTAATATCCATTTTTAGAGTTTTTCTACATGACTCCTTCTCATAAAAAGACATTTCTCTGAGAACCTCTTATAATTATTGTTTATTAAAATAGCACAAGCTCAGCTCTGAGCATTCCTGCTCATCTTGCTAGCCTCCTTTGAAGCCCCAGTGCACTTTATGCCTCACTGATGATACTTGTCATTTTCGGCTTTCTTTTCCCCTCCTCTCTACTGTTTGACTGGGAACTCCTGGAAGACAGGTTCCATGGTTATCCCACCCCTTCCCTGTATGACGTCTTGCTTAAAGTTGGCACTCAAGGGAACAAACTGTGTTGTGACACTACACTTTTTCATTTTGTAAAGTAAGCTCCTTGAGTTTTGAGGAGACTATCTCATTCATAACCCCATGCACCTATTACATTCCTTAGTCTGCAAAAGAACTCAATAAATGATTGTGCCATACAGCAATGGGAACTGTATGCAAATGCTACATTTTATCTTATACACCTGCTTGTGTATAAGATAAGTGCTTTCAGGAGAAGAGCTGTGTTCAGACAAACCACAGGAATCACACAGAATGGTTCCACTGGTTCTTTAATTCCAACAGGTAGCTGTCTAATGTTGCTAACAGATCACAAAGCTCCAAAGAAAGATCTGGGACAGGTGCGAAATTTATGTGGAGACACAGGGATAGATTCTAAAGAATAATTATACTGTATCTTGTTTTCACATTGAGGTTTGGGAGGCAAGTATGATATAAACAAGTTAATTAACATTCTTAACTACAACTATCAAAATTACTTTGAAGTCTCTTCACCATTGGAATCTAAGGTAGGTGGAAGAGAGTTAAAGACAAACTTTTTGTGATATTATGGGAACTATCTCATGTGAGTTGAGATTGCCAACTGCCATACAGTGGAATTCACAGATGAATGTCACAATTATACCAATGAGTTATTATTGATGACCTTTTAGAAATTACAGTTCAAATGGTCAAATGTGGTGGGAAATAAAAGGTTGCAAAAAGAAGGACAAAATTAAAAATAAACTAACCAAAAAGTTTGATAATATAGAAGATGCTGTTTGGAATAAACAGGCAATATAATTTTTAGTTTTATGCTTTGATCAAAATCTCTGCAAGGATCTTGTCACAACTTACTGTGCATTACACAAACCTGTCCTTATTTATGGGCAATTGATTTTGGGGGCCTGTGATAGAGGTAGAATTCATAGCCATGTAAGAGTTTCTAGTCATCTCTGTTAATGTTAGGAAGATAAAACACATAATCCTATCTGGTTTAATACAGAGGCTAATTTTTTTTAAAGATTTTATTTATTCATTTGACACAGAGAGAGAGATTACAAGTAGGCAGAGAGGCAGGCAGAGAGAGAGGAGAGAGGAGGAAGCAGGCTCCCCGCTGAGCAGAGAGCCCGATGTGGGCCTCGATCCCAGGACCCTGGGATCATGACCTGAGCTGAAGGCAGCGGCTTTAACCCACTGAGCCACCCAGGCGCCCCAGAGGCTAATTTTTTTAAAAAAAGGAGGTGTCTTCTAGAAAATGAATAACAGAAGCAAGACCTTTATAGTAAACTAAGTTTGGTATAAAAGGAAAAGGAGTTTTTAGAAACAGACACATGAAAAGAAAATGGTATAACAAATCATCCCAAAACTGTGAAAGGAAATTATTTTCCTTAATTTGTTTTGAAATTAGCCAAATTTATTTCACATTTGGGGATGGGGAGGTGAGAAGTTGAGTTAATGTTTAGAATCCTTTTTATAACTATCACAAGTGATTGTTGAGCTCATTACCCTAGGAAGAAATAGCTCTTTCAAGCTCAACCTGAATTCTGACAAAAGAGATCTTATTCTTGAGCAATCATATCAAGATTTTCAAAATGGGTGTGAGGTCCTGCTATGAGCACTAAAGTGGTGGCATCTTAACACATCACCAGAGAATGGCCTGCCTATGTGTGCTGAACGGGTGCAGACAGCTTCATGCAAGAAGCCTGCAATGGGGTAAGGGAAGAGAGAGAGAGCGGAAGTAGTTTTGAATCCATTTCCCCTATCAGTGTTACCATTTCACAATAACCAAATTCCAATCTGGAATTATTTGTGATAAGCTTCTCTCCCTTTAGTCTTTTCTTTCTTTTTCCCATTCCTATAAATATGTGACAAAAAAATACGAGTACTATTTTTGTACCTCTGATGCTTAATAATGATGACGTGGTAATTCAATTAGTTTTGTATGTTATTCCACATTTCTGCTTACCCAGAAGATCAGGCTTGAGTCCCAAGACTGTGAAATCCATTTATTGATAATATTCTCAGGGAATTCTGAGCACCAGCCAGGATTTTAAATCCTAGAGGGTGTCCTCTTTTACTCTCTCCTTCCTGCCTCATGCAAGAAGCACAGTGATCTTTCTTTCCTTTTAGATTAATTTCAATAATGATGTAAATAATTTACGGCTTCTTCTACTTTATATTTGCATTTTTAAAAAAGTTATTTGAAAGAAGTTATTTGAGAAGTTATTGCTCATCACATGAGCAGGGGAGGGGCAGAGGAAGAGGGAGAGAGAATCTCAAGCCCAATCCCTGCTGAGCGGGAAGCCCGACATGGTGCTCTATCCCATGACCCTGAGATCATGATCTGACCTGAAATCAAGAGTCGGACGCTTCACGGACTGAGCCACCCAGACGGCCCTTTTATATTTTCATTTTAAGGTGGGCTTCAACGTGTTAAAATAGAGCATAAGTTCTCTTTTGAGGTCCCACCACTTCCAGAATTATCTAGGAATCCAATTAGGGCGGTTACTCAATCCAAGAGCTTCAGTCCACTTCCAAAGGCCAGTTAGCAAGAACACTGGGGAGTCGAATCTGCTCGCTCCTGCGCGAGCTTCTAGCACTCACACAGCATTGGATGGACACTCACAGTCATGCCTTTGGTGGCTAGGTCCTTGCCAAGCCTAAGCCCCACAGCTCCCTTTATTTCACATGCTCATGTTTGCCAAAATAACACTGGTCCTGAGGTTTTCTGGACCTAGATTAATCTGTGCATGCATGTGTATGTATGTGTGTGTGTGTGTGTGTGTGAGAGAGAGAGAGAGAGAGAGAGAGAGCAGGCCAGAATTAGTCCTTTCTCAAAAATCTGTAGATCCTCACGATAAACTTATCACTTCAGCTCAAACTACCCTTTCCTCAGGATGAGTGGGTGTTCTTGCTGGCTTGCACGGGAGCTCCCAAACTGTAACTTGCATTAAAATCACCTGATGGACTTCTTAGGACACCGATTGCTGGGCCCCGACCTCTGAGGTTTTTACTCAGTAGGTGTTACTGAAACTGAATTGTGTCTCCTCAAAAGGTACATGTTGACACCCTAACCCCAGTACCTTAGAATATGACTGTGATTGGACCCAGGGCATTTAAAGATGTAATTAAAATTAAATGAGGGTCATAAAGATGGGGCCTTAATTCGACATAACTGATTTTTCTTTCTAAGAAGAGGAAGACACTCCAGGGATGCTCACACATAAGAAAAGCTATGTGAAGACACAGCAGGAAGGTGGCCATATACAAGTCAAAGAGAGAGAGAGAGACCTTAGGAGAAACCAAATTTGTGGACCCCCTAATCTGAAATGTCTAGCCTCTAGAACCGTAAGACAATACATTTTTGTTGTTCAAGTCACCCTGTCTGTGCTATTTTGTTATGGCAGTTCTGGAACATAATCCAGTAGGTTTGGGATGGACTCAAGAATTTTTCTTTCTAACAAGTCCCCAGATGCTGCTGATGCTGCTGGACTACACTTTGTGAACCACTGGGCTTGCAAATCTTTGGCTTGTCTTGAGAAACTAAAATAAGCTAATATTAATATGGTACTTCCTGTCCTGAGTCAAAATGAGTGAACTAAGCTGCTTCTTAGTTTTCCCTTTTCCCCTGCCCCCTTCTTTCTAAGGATCTTGGTTTCTCTCTAAAAACCTCAAATCTGAATTGAGAGAAATGTTTACTAGTTAAAAAAAAAAGAAAAATGGCAAAAATAAACAGAATGTGTTGCTCACTTAGTGCAGGTGCCGAGTAGGGAGTGGGAAGAGCATTAGACTGGGAGCCGAGAGAGAAGTCTGAAAGCTGAAGCTGTGTCTGGATTCTGCCCGAAGCAGCGATCTACAGACTGGGATAAGCTTAAGAAAGAAGGTTTCTATTTGTACAAAAATGGCACTCGATTAAATGGGCTTTAAGGTTCCATACAGTTCATTATTTTGTAATTTATCCAGTAGATGCTAATGAACTCCTGAGGAATGCTGGAATTCTAAATTCTGAATTCTCCAGAGTACGGAATATTTTTAACCCTTTTCCCTTTCCCAAATCAGTGAAAGACCGGTGATAGTGGTAATAATAACGAATATGGGGATTTCCAAAGGGGCATCTGGGAAGAGGGGCACTCCTCTTCCCCATCAGGCTTCTAAACTTGTTGAGAAATAAGAAAAATGAGAGAAGTAGAGGGTAAGTATCACCTTGATTATAAGTAGAAGCCAGAAGGGAAGATCTTTCCCACCAACCGTGACAATGCTGGACTGGGACAGGCTTCTCACGTAAGATTTAAGGCACAGAAAGGCAGAACATATCTTTGCTCTCTGTGATTTGGGGGGCAATGCTTGCTCCTTAGAGCTGAGTGTTGAATAGATATTCGCTCAAAATATACCAATTAGAGTTTTCCCCAAAGGCAGAGCAAATAGAACATGGAGAGAGGTCAGGGCAGGTCTCTAGACCTGGAAGAAAACCCCTCTGTGACAGATAAGCTCCATCTCCTACAGTCATTACCAGCCCACGAAACTGATGAGGTTTGCGAAGGTGAACTACTTCCCCAAGGTCACACAGCTGAGACGGGCCAGAGCTGGGCCTAGAGCCCAGTTCTGACTGCCTCCAGAACCAGCATTTCTAATTCCTCCGCCAACGTTTTTTTCTGTGGAGATGGAACTTGGCGGTGTGCAGTCAAATGTTTGTACTGATAAATGAGGAAAGCTAGACCCAGGTTAAAAGCCCAGGTTTAAATGGGATAATCAACCATCATAGCAGCCATTTTCCTTGAGCATCTGCTCATCTAATTTTAAAGGAAGAAATATATTCCCTTCTTTTCTCATTCCTGACCTCATTCCATTGTGCTAAGCCTGGGGACGCTTCAGATTTCCTTGGTATGTTCCTGTTACCAGAGAGCTGTAGTGGTTTTTGGTTTTTCACAAACACGAGGCTATTATAGCACTTAAAAAAAAACTCTGAGTAACGGGGCTAAACAGGCGTATTTTTTCCCAGCCTTCTTCTTTCTAGTTAAAATATATCCTACACTCTTGAGAGTTTGGGGAAGACTATTGCCCTTTAAATCTCTCCAGAACTTTTGAATTTAAGAACTAGATGGAAAAAGAAGCTTATGAAAGTAAAATTCATGTTCAATTCTTATTCATATATACACAAAAATACTAGTAACAACAGATGCCTTTGCTTGCATGAACAGATTTATCCTAAATCTGGATACAATGAACTCCTTTTATTTCCTTAGAAAAGCAGGTCTTTGGCTACATTTGGTAGAATAGTTCTCTCTTGTGAGTTGACAAAATTATTTTCAGCCTGTATTTTGATTATGTGAAATGATGGAGATTGGATTCTTCATTTTTTCTTTAGGTATTATTTGTACATAATATTCACTAGTGTCTAGCACAAGGTTGACATATAGTCCTCTTCATTTGGTTATTCTTTCATTGATCCTGACTTGATTCTTTAAAAAATATAATGTTTTAATATTTATATCACCAAATATTATAGAATTTCAGGTTTCAAGACATTCAGAGACTGTTATAGTAAACATTACTTTTAGGTTAATTACCTTACTAATCATAGAGTAGATAATAATAGGAGATTTTCATCTTATCTCTGACCATATACCTGTCAATATACCATGCTAGATAATTTTTACAGGTACGAAAGGTTGTAAGAATGGGGTAGATGAGGAAAGGTTGTATTACTATATAGAGAACACTTGATCTTTGACACATTCATACATCTTATATGCTTCCATTAAGTGAAGTTTGGGTGTAATTTTCAGGAGAAATATTGGAAATAACTGACTTATCCTTTCTGTTCTATATGCTATGCTAATTTGCTTCCACAGTCTATCACACAGTTTTAAAAAGGGCAATATTTTAAAAAAGCTGTAGCAAGTACTGGGTTATTGGATTATTAGCTGTGCTATTTTCTCCAGTCATTGCTAATGCTTCCCTCTCACTGGGAAGGTCAGTCTGGGCTTTTCTTTCTTGTTTTTTTCTGTTTTGCCTTTCTAAAACTTTACTCAGCTGTTTAATTTTTAGATGTTTCCATATTCTGCTTTCAGTGATATACCATTTTTCATATACAACTTTCAGGTCTGAACTTTAACAATTCTACACCAATTGAATAAAGTCAGTTTTTGGTTTAAACTTTTTGGTATTTTGACATGTACTTATCTGGCTTTTGGAAGTTAACTTATAGAAGTTGATTTGTTTTGATGAAATTAATATATGAAATGGAGTCACTGGTTCACTCACTTGACATGCAGTTATTGAGCACCTTCTCTGTGCAAAGGCACTATTGTAACTGTCACAGTTAGTACAGCAATGTAGTCATTAATCATAAATCTCTAGTAGGTCAAAGACTATGTCTAGGACCATATCCCAGCTGTGTCCTCAATACTTGTCATGATGGTTGACACATGGTAGTTACTTAAGAACTAATAACCTGAACAAATGAATATCTGATATATACCTTAATCTCATTTATCACTTAGTCCTCCATAAATTTTTTTTTAATTTTTCTTGTTTTTGTCATTCGTATTGTCTTCTCCATAAATTTTTTAACAGAAAATGTTTTCCATGATTATCAATTTATTTAAATAAATTTTGGTTGATAAGTAGAAGATCATGAAGATAATGAGTCTATACAGTATAAAATTTATAGTGCCTAAAGTCATTAACAACTGCATAGCAATATTATATGAGGCAAAAGACCATTTCCATACAGTTCAAATTAATGAGAAATTTCTCATTAATAACTTACTTTAAAAAAAAAATCTCACCATTTAAAAAAATAATGCAAGCTGGCACAGCCATTCTGGAAAACAGCCTGGAGGTTTCTCAATAAGTTAAAAATAGAGCTACCCTATGATTCAGCAATTGTACTACTAGAGATTTACCCCAAATATACAAACGTAGTGATCCGAAGGGGCATGTGCACCCCAATGTTTATATAGCAACAATGTCCACAATAGCCAAATTGTTGAGAGAACCGAGAAGTCCATTGACAGTTAAATGGATAAAGAAGATGTAGTACACACACACACACACACACACACACACGAATATTACTCAGCCATCAAAAAAGGATGAAATCTTACCATTTACATCAATGTGGATGGAGCTAGATGGTATTATGCTGAGAGAAATAAGTCAATCAGAGGACAATTATCATATGGTTTCACTTATATGAAACAGCACAGAGGATCGTAGGGGAAGAGAAGAAAAACTGAATGGGAAGAAATCAGAGAAAGAGACAAACCATGAAAGACTCTTAACTCTAGGAAACAAACAGGGTTGCTGGAGGGGAAGTGGGGGTGCATGGGGTAACTGGTTGACAGGCATTAAGGACAGCACATGATGTGATGAGCACTGGGTGTTTGTTATATGCAAGTGATGAATTACTGAACTTCACATCTGAAACTAATGGTGTACTATATGTTGGCTAATCAAATTTAAATAAAATAAATAAACAGAAATAAAGAACAATAAAGTGATGGAACCATGGTACAGAGATTTCCTATCTATGGTGCTTAGAAAGAATCAGCAGAAAATGAGAATGCCAGAGCTGGTATCAGCAGCTAAGTTGGAGCTTGAGTTTTACTGGAACTTTCTCTATATTCACATGGGAGGAAGAGTGTGATAGTGAAGCATGCATTCTCTTTGGGTACTTCCTTACAAATCCCCTCCAATTAATTTGAATATATGGTCCATTGTTGAGGTTGGAGAGATGTAGGCAACGAACACAGCTGGCGAATTTTGCCCCAGCTCTCTTTACTGTCCTTACAAGATGAGAGTAGAGTCATTTCCCCCTAAGACTGGCAGGCAAATTTTAAGCAGTATTATGCTCAATTTCCACAGTGCCCATTTTGCAAGTAGAGAAGACAAGTCACAATTTCCTCACTTAATAGAGTAAAACCTAAACTCTTTATCATGACCCGCATGAGCTTACAGTGAGCTGTTTCCAGCCAGTTGTCTGATTTCATCTCCTATCATTTACCCCCTCACATGTCATCTTCATGCCTTTGCTCAGGCTTGACAAGGTCTTTTCCTCCTTTAATTTGCTGTTACTCTGCCTGGAATGCTCTCCTCTGATCTCCCCATGGCGTCTTCCTTCTCATCTTCAGGTCCCTGCTCAAATGTCACATCCGACCTAGTCTGACCATCCTGCCCATTATTTAAAATAACTCCTCTGCTCCCTGGTCACCCTCTATTCTTGTGCAAGCCTGAGCTCTTTGACCTCAAATCCCATCCTCGCCCATCTCCCACTGGACTGTTGGACTTTGGCACTGACTGCTACAGGCTGTAATTGCCAGGCTGCCGTGTCAGCGGGCTTCCTGGAACATTTGATCAATGGGTGGCTCTGATGCAGACGTGGAAGGCATTTGCCTCCCCCTCCGTCTGGAGTGGTGTCTCCAGCAACCTCTTTTTACTTCTCTGTCTCTCCAGCTTATCCTTCAGGTGCATTGTTGTTCCAGCTTCCTCCAGCTGACTGTAGTCTTACGATTCTGGTCAACATCACCTCCTCTCTTTGTCCTTCCAATCTAGGAATATAGTGATGTCCTGTTGTTGCTAATCTCTGGAAAGTCTCATCATCCTATTTGATTCTGCAGCTCTTCCACTAATTCATTACTTTTGTTTTAAAAAGAGTATTTCCTTGATTATATACTAATAGAATCTTTTTACTCTGCCCTAGATGAATTTCTGCAAGTTTCAAGTTCAGTACCAGTAACAGCACATGGTGTTTTGATACTAATTAGTTTGTTTTGTTTTTGTTTTTGTTTTTGTTTTTGTTTTAGAGAAAGCGAGAGAGAGAGAGAGAGAGAGAGAGAGAGAGAAAGCTCATGTGCGTGTGTGAAGGGGTGGGAGGGGTGTGCGGGGTGGGGGAAGAGAGGATCTTAAGCAGGCTCCACAGCCCTGCAAGGGGCTTGATCTCATGACCCTCAGATCATGACCTGAGCCAAAATCAAGAGTTGGACGCTGAACTGACTGAGCTACCCAGGCACCCCACTAATTAGTTCTTTAAACACCAAACCTAATGAAAAGGTTATTTATTTTCTAATCCAAATAGAAATAGGAGTGTTTTGATTTGCTTTAGAGGAGGACGAGAAAAAGCATCTAAGACATTTGATTGTATGAGATTCGGAGTTCTAAGCTGGATCAAGATTTTCATAAATCCAAATGGATTATTCCTATAAGGCTGTGGTGCCCCCATTCTTAACAAAATGGTCTTTTTATATGGGTGTGTATGTGCTTTTGAATCATAATCCTAATAAGGGCTAATTGTTTGATTGACTTGACAATGCTGTGATTCCTTTCAGTTTGGTTGGCATCAACAAAAATACAGGGAACTTACCTTGCAGATAAAATTGACACACCACTTTTTGTCCTAAACAATGTCCTAATGAATATCAGACAAATTTTATTCTATTGGTGGCATCATTTTTAATGAATCCACTATTGAAGACTTTTTCAGTTAGCTAAAGACAACACTGCTGGGTGCCTGTGTGGCTCAGTTGGTTAGGCGGCTGCCTTTGGCTCAGGTCATGATCCTGGAGTCCCAGAATCGAGTCCCGCATCAGGCCCCCAGCTCCATGGGGAGTCTGCTTCTCTCTCTCTGACCTTCTCCCCTCTCATGCTCTCTCCCTCTCGAATAAATAAAATCTTAAAAAAATAAATAAAAAAATAAAGACAACGCTGTTTTTGGACACTTCTATCAGCTTTTATGGGATAATCAAGACCCAAAGATATTAAAACTTAAATTTACTGTTTGGTCAGGAGCTGTAGAAAAGCAAACCCTGGCATGCTATATTCATTGGTTTATTTATGACTCTACCTATGCACCTATCTACTATTCATTCAGTAGTTTACATTTCTGCCTCATTCTCCAGTTCAAAAAACAGTTTCAAAGGTTATACTTAAAGCAGTACAGATCATATGCAGGATAAGGAGAACAAATTAACAGCTGTAATGATTGGAATGAAAGTAAATAATAATTAGCAAGGGAAACTAGAGAGAAATTTAGTATACAGAAAGCATGCCGTGATATTTTTAATAGTTCCTAGAGGTAGGCTAATAGTTGGTTTTGAGTTTTCTAGCAACCAAAACAAGGAAAGAATCTGGTGATTTAAAAGTTCATAGTATCTATAGAGCTAACGTATGAAAAATTACTCAGAAGAAGCTAAGCCCTTCCACGTACTGAAATCTGAAAGGATTTTCCAGTGGATTCTCATAAAGGGGACACTTTGTATCCTTTTTAAAAAAGAGTGAGAGTCACTGCCTGGTCAAGAAAGCACAAGGGAAACGTGCAAGATGATTTCAAATATGGTAGGGTGTCAAAAGTGGGGAGATAGAGCCTGTTGCTGTCCTGGCACGGATGGGCTGAGTGCATGCCCTAGAGAGAAAGCCTGAGAGTTTTGTTATATATCATCTAGTGAAGTCCTCTAATTTGATAGGTGAGGCATCTGTGTTCAGGATGGATAAATAGCTTTCCAAAAGTCAGGCAGTGTATATAAAATGAGAGTTTGGATTCTAATTATAATGTCTCTGACTCCACAGTCCATGTTTTCCCACCACACTGGATAAAAAAAAATGCAACCTGATTTTATTTCCCCAGTTTCATAAATCAGTCATAGTTGGAAAAAGGCAGTTTATAGGTGTAGCCAAGGCTCTGAGTCAGCAAATTGGTAGGAAACGAAGAGCTTAGATGTGCAGGAGTTAAGAAGCAGGAGTCTGAGTGTTACTACAGGAAAGAAAATGTTGAATCAGACAGAAGTGGTATACATTCTATCTCTGCCATCTACCACCTGTATGACTTCGACAAGTTATTTATCATTTTAGAGATTCCATTTCCTTATCTAAAAAATGGGAATAGTGATACAAACATTGAAAGACTGTTTCAAGAATGCAATAATGTGCATTTAACAATTGGTATACAGCAAGGACCCTGTGATGTTGGCCTTTACTGTAATTATGATTATTTTCAGGTTAAAAAAGTAATTAAGAAAGCAAACATTTCAATGCATATATAGAATCTGAAGATCAGAACAGTCAAGAAGTAAAATACCAACTGGAAACAAAAGTCACAAATTATAAAGGCCAAATCCAAACTTAAGATCAAGAGGCCATGGGTACAGAAGGCGGCAGAGGGAGGAGGACAGAATAACACATTCTAATTGCCTGGAATGGGAAAGGCTCATTTTGATGCACCATTATGTTTAATTCAGGAATCTTTCATTTGCTTCCTCCTGGCTCAGGAGCCTGTCACAGCACTGGATCCATGGCGAGGGTGATGTTCATTAAAAGGAAAATGGGAGGAGACCCTGACCCAACAAGAGAAAGAAAGCTACTGTAAATCTCACCAAAGGAAACACACGTTCCCCACATGCTAAATTGAATACACACATATCTGAACTCAACTGTGGAAGTTGGTGACAGACTATCCAACCTCAGGGGTGCTGTATGTTTCACTGAAGTCTAATTATTCATAAAATGTCAGAGGAAGAAAACAATGAGAAGAAACAGCACAAATCCAGCCCTATGTTCTATGATTCACCATTTTAAATTTAAATATTATATTGATTTTTTTAGTCAACATGGACAATATCAAGAATTTTCATTGCATCTTCACTAGAAAAAAAAATAATATATTGTATTCCCTGAATCAATTCGGTTAAGTTGGTGTAGCGTTGTTGTATCTATTTTTGAGATGAAGAAACAGGATCAAAAAACTTTATGACTAACTTTTGTAAAATCACATGCCAAAATTCTTAGCATGTCAGCCAGAACCTCCACGAGTAATTCCCTCATTTCCCTTTGGATTTTTTACTTCCATCCTCATAAATGGTATATTCTGATCTAACCCAGTACTCCAGAATTATTCCTTGTACTTCCTTCCTTTTCTGTATCTGTTCACATTTTATTTTTTCCTCAGCCAGTAGGGATGCATCCCTTCCCCTTTTCAATGTTGAAATCCTAGTAATCTCTATTTTTCTTGTCCTCTGGAATCTTCCCAAATCTCCCCAGGTCAATTAATTCTACTTTATTTATACTTCCTTTTTGTCTATTGAATCAAGTTTTGCATCCATTTCTCCCCACCCCTTCACAGTGCTAAGCACTGGTGCTAAATTCTGAGTAATAGTGAGAAAAAGGAAAAAAAAATCCCCAAGCAAACAGAAAAGGCCATTCTTGCCTTCTTCTAACTTACAATTAAGTGGGGGAGATAAATATGAAACAAATTAATATGAAGTAAATCCATAATTGCATGTTATAGCCAGTGTTATAAAGAGAGGCAAAAGTATACTAGAAGAAGGGCTAAGGGCTAACAAGGGACCTAGTTAGATGTAGGGAGAGAGGAATAGGAGAGCATTTCTGAGGTAATGTTTAAGCTAAGAGCTGAGCGTTGAGTGTGTTTATTGCCCATATTTGCATACTGGGGTATTTTCTTGCTAGAGCTATGTTTCCATATGGATACTGATTTTTATTTGCTCTGCAGGATCTCTAGGATATTGTTTGTTGACTGGTTCAATAAATATTGCACACATTGAAAGGGAGCTGCCCACTTAGTACACACCTAGCCTGGTAAATTCATCTTGGTTCTGAATAAATGTTTTAAGTTCTCTTTTGTCTTGAACTGGACACTTTGGACTAAGCTCTTGACAGATCAGGAAGCACTGGAATGGGTATAAGGGGAGAAAGCATGTTTGCTACTGGCCAGATCTTCACCATAAGATGAAGCTCAGGAGAAGTGAACTCCAACTCTTCTCCTATTAGTTTTCAATCTCTCAGGAAAGCATCGGGAGAATGTTCCATGGGTAATCTTTGTCTTCATAAAGGATTAGGGGATTTTCTCCTCAAATTAGGGAAGAAGATCAGTTTAAAATGTCAAAACGTAGGGGCGCCTGGGTGGCTCAGTGGGTTAAGCCTCTGCCTGCGGCTCAGGTCATGACCTCATCGTCCTGGGATCAAGACCCGCAGTCATGATCTCAGGGTCCTGGGATCGAGCCCCCGCATAGGGCTCTCTGCTCAGCAGGGAACCTGCTTCCCCCTTTCCCTCTGCCTGCCTCTCTGCCTACTTGTGATCTCTCTCCTTGTCAAATAAACAAAAATCTTTATAAAATAAAAAATAAATAAATAAAATGTCAAAACATAGAGACTGTTGTAACCAGAACACATTTAATACTTGCATTCTTTTCTTTTAGTAAGAATGTCTTTATTTCAAATTACCTATTTGGATTTTTAGTATTATTGCCGCTATGATAAATATATAAACTATGTGCTATTTAGCCATCCTCACCAAAATTGACTTTCTAATACTTGTCCAGCCTTCTTTGGCAAGAGAATAAGGTTGATTTCAGATTAGAGTTGATAAATCCTAATGCACTGCATTTGGAGAAGACTGAACAGGAGATATGAAGTCGTTTGGCTACAATACTGAATTTGCACTGATTTCCAGGATGGATCCCATTAGTCGGGCTGGGGAACCGTGGCTTTTCATCCTTTCCATTTGTCTCTGCTTCAGCTTAAATCTGACTTTCAGTATACAGCATCCGGTGCTCCTGTTCTGGGACTGATGAGAAACCCAAACAAGTAATCTGGGGGGAGAATCTGAATCTAGTTCTTTACAGCAAGAGGCATAGGGTAGCAGGATGATGAGCAAAACCTAGCCCTCTCCTTCCCAAAGAAAATCAAACCCTCATTCTCCTTCCAGGCAAGGCAGACCTCAAGGCCTTTTTGGAAGAGTGGTGATTATGATCTTTAAGTGATTCAATACAAGAATATGATAGTGTTAGGCTGGAAGTAAAAGAACTTTATAAAAGAAGAATCTAAAGAATCTTGCCAAAACAGAGAAGGTTTCAGAGTGGCAGGATTTCTGCTTCAGCTAAAATATATTGCCCCACATTAAAAACACATTTAATAGTTTGTATAGACTGACAAGAAAATTAGCATTATTTTCTTTTATTTCTTTTGTCCAAAAAGCATGAGTACTCTGTTGTTGCAATGTATTATGATCTTTCTTGAGACATTTTCCAATTAGTGGTATTGCCTCCTTAGGTGTGAGCTCCGCAATTTAAATGGGAGCCTCTGTTCAAAGATGTATTTCATGCTGTGTCACTTTATCAGAAGAGCAATCTGCCATTTTTTGACAGCCGGTGACTTGTGGCTGGAATCAGTGATACCTTTAAAAAGAACTCATTATCAGTGCAGTGAACAAAATACGTATTTTAAAATAGTGCGGATTTTAATTTTCAGTGTCAGTGATTTTTGCCTGCATGGGTGTGATGTGTTACGGATCACCTGAAGCATTTTCAAATATTTGATATTCCAGGAGATTAGCGAAGTTAGATAGCCAATGATCACCTCCATTCTTCCTGGGATAAACCAGCTGCTCTTTTCTTATGAGTAGTGCTATTCTGAAGAGAGATTAAGAAAAAAGATGAAGACACGTTTCTATGACTGAGAAGTCATCTTTTGAGGAACAAGGGGGTCACTAGTGGCCATGAAGTTATCTTTTATAAACACCATCAACAGACTTCAGTTAAGCATAAAAGATGAATTAAATATGGACTATGCTGTACGGTCTTGACTAATTCTAAAAAGTTCTTCACATTTCTGTGACATTGAAGTCAAATTCACATCCTGTGAGAAGTCAGCAAATGGAAAAAAACAAAACAAAACAAAACCAGAATGGGAAGAGGTTAGAAGAACAGCATCCTGCCAGCTGACCTAAGGACATTTTTAGACAAACAATTCTAATCACTGACGGCCTGTGGCAGATTATTTACACATCTCTAGTGCTGGTTATTGTATGGTTGCTTCAAATTATTTCAGCTATGGAAGGTGAAATTCTGATGGTGCCAGACTGAAACCTCATTTGAGAGAATCCCACATTCCACAATGACTAATGACTAAAAATTCAGGCTTGATGGGGGAAGGGTGAGAAGTGGAAGCACAGTGAAATAACACTGGACTCAGAATACTTGTTATTTTTCAGAAGGACACTTTGAAATCAATCACTTATATTTAAGCCCATATAGGCATGTCTAAGTCACTGTTATGGGATTTCATGTCATCCATCTGGCCAAATACTATTTATAAACCTGTAATATATCCATCAGAAAGTATTCTCACTCACAGTGAATTGAAAAGATTTTGGAAGTACCAGGAGAAATTTTATGTTAAGACTCTGTCTTCTTAAAGAATATGCAAAATTTAAAAAAATAAATGAGGTTAATCTATTTTCTCTGTCGTTTCTCACCAAAATGCTTTTCCCTGATATTGGTCTATGTTAATATTGGCTGTTTTGGTGGTGGGAAGCAGTGCTGGTTTATCTAAAAGGCTTTGGAGTCATAGTGACTTGTGTTGAAAATTCAACTTCTCCACTTGATTGGAATCCATTAAAAGTTTAGTATGGATAGTTACAAATATTGCTGTCCAAGTGAGGAACCTAGGCAGCAGTCTCAACCTCTCTACTTGTACACTCTTCCAAACCACTTGGTTATCAAACCCCAAACATCTGATCTCTTAAGTAGTTCCCAATCATCTTCCCACCAAACATACTGTCAGGGCCTCTGCCACTGCCACAGACTTTTATCACCGTTTACTTGGGCACCTGAGAGAACATCTTTGGACTCCTTATCTTTTGCCTTAGTCCCTTGTAATTCTTTCTACACATTACCGAAAAATACAGTATTTTAAAAATGCAAATCTAATCTTGTTATACCATGTATTAGGATACTTCAGTAGCTTTCTTTAACTTCCAGCATAAAGGTTAAACTCATAAAATTGTATACAAGACTCCTCCTTTTCTCTCCTCCAGTACCCTAGAACGCTCCCCCTGCTGACCTTGCCCCCCTATCCTGCGCATGAGTGCAAGGGCACACACACACACACACACACACACACACACACACACACACGGAGCACTCTAACTCTTTCTGGTCCTGACTATGCAACTGAAATGGAATTTCCTCTAGGGAATTTTTCCTTACTCACCATAATGAATTGGGTTTACCTTCTTCATGTCTCAATAACAAGTACGTACCTCTTTCTTGAGCACCGAGACTCTATTTTTCCTGTTAGTTTTCAGGAATGATTTCATCGTTGGAGTGTAATTTCTTTGAGGTGGTGTTTGTGTCTTCTATAGACACTTTTTGATTCCTAGCAAAGTGTGAGGCAACATCATTAGCAAGCTATAAAACTTTGTCATAAGGATGAGTGTGTAAGGTTGAAGTGTTACTAATTCTAGGGACATGTGTATTTTGAAAAAGACTAAACACTAACATTAAGGAAATGAGTCTTAAATTGTGGAATTTCAGGCTTAGGCCAACTGATGACTGAGGTGTGTGTTTCTGTACAAGTGCCGTGCTGTGCCAGCGTGTGTGTTACGAGTGTAGGAAGAATTAGAGGAGGTAGAGATGGAGGCAATAGAGATGTCTCAAAATGCTTTGAATTATATCAGGTAGTTGGCTATTCCATCAGCTAAGAATATGGCTAATGTAACTGATTTGATTATTAGTCATGGTGACTTCAATGCATTACAGATTATTTTTCTCTTGTGGTGAGTAGCGTGGAGGTAGATATTTGCTGATTTAGTGGCTCAGAAATGTCAGGACAGACATCTGTGATTCTCTTATTCTTTTTTGTGTGGTCCGCAAATGGCTGTCAGAATTCTGTCATCAAGATCACATTCCAGATGGGAAGCAGGAGAAAATGTGGAAGGGCAGAAAGGAAAGTGCCAAGGGAAAATGTAGGTGAAGATTTATTATATCACTTTAGGGAGCTGTGTGGAAGCACCCAATTAAATACCTATGTTTCGTTACACTTCTCCTTACTAAGTTTAAGGATGCACTTCTTGATCCTTTTGGAAAAATCAGTAAATATAAGCATATAAATTGTGTTCCAGATAAAAACTTATTGTTTAAATTATTGATCTATTGAGTTGTGTATAATTTTATTCTAGCCACTCAATTCTATCAATAAAACCCTCAACTTGCCAGTATTATTTACCCAAAGTTATTGATTAAGTACTTATTCTGTGCTAGGCACTGTGCTTATCTCTGAGGATGTAGAATATAAGAAATAAGAAAATATAAGAGACCAGAACAACCTTCTTGCCGTTCAGAGGCCCATCACTTAGTGGAAGAAAAAAATCAACATGTAATGCTTACATTCTACGATTAAGACAAGCCTTAGGAGTTTTGGACAGGTGGCATCCAGACCCGCTCCAGTTTGGGCAGAAGAACTAAGAAGACCTCCATGAAAGAAATGATAGCTCATCTATTTTCTCACTCTCTCACTTTTTAAATTTTTTTAGAGAGAAAGAGTTGAGGAAGCATGACAGTAGTTCCAAGCAGATTAAAAAACAGATGTTCAGGGATGCCTGGGTGGCTTAGTCTGTTAAGCATCCGACCCTTGGTTTCAATTCAGGTGGTGATCTCAGGGTCGCAAGATGGAGCCCGACATCAGGCTCCACACTCAGCAGGGAGGTGTGGGTGTATGGTATACTACAAGATCAGTAAGCCCTGGATATACTTTCAAGGATTACATTTGTATACTTGTGTGAATCATTAAATTTTGAGATATTACTCTGGCAATATAATTTTTTCAAAGCTGTTAACTCCTAGAGCAGAGAACTGGACAAATATACCGAGATGTAGATGCTGATGATCACCTTGACTCACTCACCGAGTGGCTATTATCTGAACACCACAAAGAATATATATAAATGTGATGAGTTTAGGGTAAAATATGTGCTTGAGATATCTGGGGAACAGCTTAATGGAAAGAGAAAGTAGGTAGTGTGATAAACAATCTTGGAGCTTACAAGTAAGATCTGGGATAAAAATACAGCGTGAATTCTTTCATCCATCCCACAAATATTTATTGATCACATAATGATAGATGTTGGAAATATAATGATAAATCAGAAAAAAATTCCCTACCTTTAAGAAGTTTCCATTATAATCATAGAGACAGAAATAAAGGTTTTAACGTGATTATAGGTGGCATTTAAAACAAGGAAGTTAGACTGTTTCCAAACTGCAGAGAAAGTATGTCACACAAGAAGGGATGACTCATCATGACATCTGAAGCATCCTAACTTTTGAAGGAGAATGGTGGTAGGAAAAGAGGGATTCAAAACAGAAATTGAAAAGCGGCATCTGAAAAGGCATAAAAAAAATCAGAAAAGAGTGGTACCACAGCACTCAAGAGAAGTGATAGTTTGACAATGGGACGCAAAGGTCTCACTGGTTAAAGTAAGGGCCAGGCAGCTCCAGAGTGAAGGTGCCCAATGGACTGAGGATGTTATTAGTGGTCTGAACAGAAGCAGCTTCAATGAGTTGACAAGAGATAGAAACATTTCAGTTTGAGGAGTAGGTGTGAGGTGAAGAAGAGATAATAGGTATCTCCTCCTTTTATGAAGTGTGGCTATGGTGGGAAGGAGAGAAATAGGGGAACGTAGACTTGAGAAAGGCCTTTTAATAACTCTAGATTAAAAAAGAGTCCATAGACAGGATGTGTTTAAATGTAGGAAGAGATAATTTAAGGAACAACATCAAGGAATTCAGAGAAAATGGGATCCGGAGAGAGGGTGAGAAGAATTAGTTGGTAGTTGGGTATTTCTTCTACTGAAACCAGAGAGAACATGAAGTTCCAGGATTTGGGTACAAGTGTGTCTAGGGGAGGTGAGACAGTACCTAGCCAATGGCCTGTATCTCTCTGTGAAGGGGAACTAAGAAGCTTTGAGAACTAGGACTTGAGATCTTCAAGAGAATGGTGAAGGTCTAAAATGCTGTTACAGAGTTGCTTAAAGTCCATCAAAGTAATGCCAGATGCTCTTGAGATTCTGTCTGAAGTTAAGAAGCCATGATATCTTTCTTGGTACCAGCTCCCATTACTGTATGAGTCTTCTCCAGGGTAGCTAAGAATTTAGGTTTAAGACCTGAGGAAGGCCAGAGTTTAATACATTGTTCTGGGGCCAAGCACAGTTTGGTTGTAAAATAAGGAAGTAGGAAATTTGAGGGTATTAGCAGGGGCGGGGGGTGGCGGGGGGAGGTCCAAGTCAGGGCCTCTTAGATTTTTCCTCCTTAAAAATTTACACTGATGTGCTGAGGTAAAGCTCTTCATCCTCCACAGTCTGGGCATGGCCACGATAGGCAGAGGTCTCAGGCTTGTGATCTCTAGCAGCCTTGAGCATATATTGTATTAAGATAAAATGACAAATTTAATTAATAAAACTGTTATCTTTTTCTATTGTGTTATGCGAATCACTGGGAAGTACTGGTTTAGGTAGTACTTTCTGCTCCAGAAACCTCTGACTTGGAGGAAATAGATGTTTCCAAGGGTCAAAACACAAGAGTAAGGGGAATGACAGTCATTGGGAAAGGGGGCTGTGACCAAAGAGAAGAGAGATGAAAATTTCAAAGACTTGGCTCAAGCGTAATTACCTGGATTGGAGTGGAGGAGAGGGGCAAAGGTCAGGTTTGGGTCAGATTTTCCCCAGAGACGTATCATATCACCTGGGATAGTAACAGTCAACACTGCCAAATCTCTTTTTAATTCCCCTCATCCTTCCTTTTTCTCCTTTTGTTCTGGTGAGATTTAACCAGAGATTTCATTTTGAGGATGCAGGGGGGATTGAAACTGAAAGATCATCAGATACCAGGGCAGCTCGTGGCATCAGAACTAATCGTTCTCTCTCTCTTTTTTTTTCATTTGAACCAGTGGTTCCATGGCTAAAAGCAAGTGTGAAGGCCATGTATCGAAAGCAGATCAAAAGTAGATCAACTCAATATCCTTCAGAGGACTCCACATATATTCTAGTTATTTCAGTTGAGACTAAAGCTGTTGTAAATTCTGTTATCAAAAACATTTTTTTTTTCTAATTTAAATTCCCTTTTCCCTACCTCATAAACCACAGGGTATTTTAAGATCTGACTTTTCAAAGCATCTTTGTTGTGGGTGATACCGTTGACTTTTAATGTCTACAGCTTTTCTGTATTGATTTTCCTGTGCGAAATAACTCACATCAGCTAACTGGAATTTGTCCATTGGAAACTATACTGAAATGATACTTAGTTTCACAGAGATCTCTTAAGACAATTCCAAGTCCATAAGGTGCTCAATAAATGCTTTTAATCCAGGTGAGGCTGCCTGTGATTCTATGATTGGTCACAGTAATAGGTTCTACACATGTGGCCTCCACTTTTCACTTCAAAGACATAGCTTGAAAGTATATTTATATATAAGACATTTTTGTTTCTTTGTTCTAAGTTAACTTCCAGGGAAGCCTCCGTTGGAAATCCATTGCTGTTCTTACACCATTAAGCCAGAACAGAATTCCTTATTTCTCTTCCTGCTCTTTCATTTTCTTATCATCTTTCCTTCCTTTCCCCCTTTTTTCTTTACTTTTTTCTCTTTGTGCTGCAACTTGAGCTAACTTCATTAAAGGCTCTTTTTGAGGATCCGTGTCTTTAGTTAGATAGCAAAGGGCTAGATTCTAGACTATGGCTAGCGTTATTCAAAATTCAAAAGCTATTACCTAAAAACATTATTTCAGAAAAATTAGCATTATGAAAGGCTACATTTTGTAGTTCCAGCAGGAGCAGTGTGGTATCATGTGTTACTAAATTGCTAGTAAAAGAGAATTTTCAGATTATGTGATTCTTCGGTGTATATGCAAATACGTGTAGTCTTATTGCTTGCTGTTCCAACAAATTGCAGTCATTCAAAATGAAATGTAATAGGCTTCTTTAAAGGATTTTCGAGAATGATTTTCAAATCTGTATTTATGAAGGATGAACTGTTCAAACCTAAATATGGGAGAGATAACTTGGAAATCTGTTTATAGACATTTGGACCGAGCTTCCACAACAGGAGAGAAATCAAATTAATTTATTCAAAATGTGCTCATGTTAAAGATAAGGGGGAAAAAACATGCTTTCTGCTATTAGATCTAGTGTTAAAGTGTACCCACAAGAGGAGAGAGAGTTTCAGAATGCTCTGAAAGTAGCAAAAATGAAATGAAAATCTAAATGAGTGATGAAAAGTGAACTGTTTCTCAAGGGCAGAATTTTCAAAGGGACTTAACCTAAAATCTCTTTAGATGTTCAATCTGTAGTATGAACATTTAATCTTTTTTGCTCAGCTTTGAAATTGTACCCATTTAAATCTGTCTTGTGCCATTTTAGAAAGGTCCATACACTTGAGAAGGTGTCTCAGCCATTTTTCAAATTAATGCCAAAGGCAAGAGATGAGGTCTTTGAATTTATCTTACTGGGACAAAATCAGGTTTGGAGGTTGTAATTTGAGAGACAAGGAAATGCATAAACAACAACCAGTTCCTGTATCTTGCTTGTGGACTGCTGGAAAGAGATCATTCAGTTTGTGCTATTATTCTAGAGAACTTGAAATGACTGCTATGTATGTAATTTTAAATGACTTAATTCAGATTCTTAGATATTGAGATGATGAAAGATTCTCCCCCTGTCTTGTTCAGAGGTGTGAATTTTCAGAACTCTTTCTAATAATCTTGTGATATGCTTGGATTTTCCCCAAAGCATAAAGAAGGATGGAACAAGAATGTCCAAGGAGGAGGGAAGGTGGGAATTAAAGTAGCACATACCCTAGCAAGTAAATGAAATTGACACCTTTGTGGAAACTATTCCTTAGTATCCTTTTAAAATAGCTTAGAATTGTCTTCGTTTTACAACTTAGTGCCCCTACTTCTGCTTTGTCTTGGAAGGATTATTTTTGGTGTAGAAAACTAAATATACACAAATGTCTTTAACATGGAGGGATATTTAAAAATTATTATTTTTAAAGGTGGATTTTTTCCTTGCTAAAGAGAATAAAGTTTACAAGCCTATAAGCTCTTAAACTAGATGTCTGTGTGATTTCTTTTTAAAATTTTATTCATTTATTTGACAGAGAGAGAGAGAGAAGACAGCAACAGGCAGGATGGCAGGCAGAGGAGAAAGTGAAGCAGGCTTCCCACCAAGCAGGGAGGCAGATAAGGGGCTCGATCCCAGAACCCTGGGATTATGACCCGGGCCAAAGGCAGGCACTAAACTGACTGAGACACCCAGGCACCCCGTGTCTGAGTGATTCTTTTCTGAACTAATAACGGTGCCTGATGAAGGGTATTGTTTGAGACCTGTTTTAACAAGCTACCAATTACCTTACTTTTCTGGGTTTTATCCACCATATTCAGGACTATATTTACTACATTTACTCTTGAAGTAAAATAATTTTATTCATTAATTTAATTAATTCATTTAGGTATTTGCTGATTGTGTAAATATTCAGGAAATCACTTATCTATTCATTAAAATAAATCAAAATAATATCAAACAATTATTCAGAATAATGTAAAGTTCTGGGTACTGGGGGGTATTCATTAATGACTAGCACATGACTCTTTTTTGAATCGCTTGCAGGACACCAGAAAGTATAATATTTATTCAGAAATAACTATAATACAAAAAAGAAAATAGTGCTTCAGAAAAAGAGGGAACCATTACTTAAGGTAGTTCAAAAAAAGATGATATTAGCTCCATACTAGTTTGGCATTTAATTTCCATTAACTTCTCTATCTTGCAACCAGGAATCATTTCAAATGGATTATTTCAGGTGAAAAAGATTAAAAAAATGTACATTTGGAAACTGATTAAAAGAGCTTCTGTTTATCTAGCATCTTTTGAATAATTCTGGACCTCAGGTACCTTTATCTGTTTTCAGGCTTTGAAACTCAGATGTTTGCCTATCTTCTTTCAGAAGCCAGCTTCCTCTGCTGTGTGGTGGAGGAGGGGAGGAGAAGTCATTCAGTCTAGTGGGCTCTCTTAAGTTCTCTGTAAGATCCTATGTATCTTCCCAGCTGCTTCTAGCAGCCTTCTCAGTTACCACTCAGACTGGGAAAATCCACAACTTTTATTCCATTGCACATAGGAAACCATTCCAAAACACAATGATAAGGTAGGATAGGAAATATTTAAAAACTTGATAAATAGGATTTTCCCCCAGAGTACCAGAGACAAGGCACTTAAGTAATTTAGGTTCCTCCCATGATGGTCTCATGAGAGTTTCCCAAGTCCTAGCTGATCCTACTTCCCTGAGACTCTTGCCTTCTCTCTAGAATCTTCTTTAGTTCTCTCTGATAATCCCCAACCACCTCTCTCATTAATTGCCATCTCATTTGCAGATATGCTCCCACTCTCCAATTCCTTCTCTTGACATTTGTTCAGTCTGAGGTCTTCATCTGCAGAAAAACTTCTAGAGTCCTTGGAGTGATCCAAGATGTGGTTGAAACCCAAGCCCTATTGTCTCTGGTTTTCCTACCCTTTGGGCAATTGAACCAATGTGAATGGCAGACCCATTTATTAAACTATAACATGCTAAGGGCAAACAAATGCACTTTTCCCAAAGACAAATATTAATTTTTAGGAACAGCAAAGTCCAAACAAATACTGAGAAGTGAAATGTTTCCTTAATAAACAAGTTTCATTTCCCTCCCCATGGAGTCAGTGTATCTCTTCAGTGAGTTACCAACCATACCAAGACTTAAAGGTTTAGCAAAGCAATTGTTTATTTAGCTTTTGATGATCTGTGTTGGTGAATTGTGTTGGTGATCTGTGTTGGTTATATGATCGCTTTGCTCCTGATCGTAGCTGATTTTGTCTTACTCTTGTGTCTGCTATTGGCTGCTAACTCAACTGGGGCTCAGTTCATCATTCACATGTTAGGTGGTTGCCTGATTGTTAGCTGGGGTGACAGGACTGCCTGGGCTACACATCTCTCATCATCTAGAACATCTACTCACATCACTCTCTACACCTGCTCACACCATCCACTCACCTGCTCAAATCATACAGCACACCTGCTCATGTCATACACACACCTGCTTACATCATGCAGCACACCTGCTCACATCATCCACACACCTGCTAACATCATCCACACATCTCATGTTATTCACACACCTGCTCACATCCACACCTGCTCACATCATGCAGCACACTTGCTCATATTATTCAACAGACTTAGTGGGGGGCTTATTCATATGTAAGCAGAAGGGTTCCCACAGCAACAAGAAGGCAAATCCCAAAGTGCAGAGCACTTTCAATCCTCTGCTCTCATCACATTTGCTAAAATACAATTGAGCCACGCAAGCCACAGGAGCATTCTAGATTTAAGGGGCAGAGAACTGCATTTCACCTACTGATGAGAGGATCTACAGAGTTATGTCGCAAAACTGTGGATAGGAGAAGGGAAAGCATTTATGGCCATTTAAAAAATCCTTAAGAGCTACTTTTAGGCAGAGTAGCATTTGGTTTTTCCTGCTTAGAGCCTAACAGACTAAGAAAGGAATTACATTACACTGCAATGGCTGTTGCGTGTTCCTTACTTTTTTGCAAACGTCCCTCTCACCATGAGGAAGGGCAGAGGCTGGGGGAAAGTGAAGAGTTACTTAATTTTTCCAACTGCCACTGCTATTGACAGAGGCAGCTCTGGAGACAGTAAAAATGCAAGACCAAATAAAAGAGTTTGGTTTTGTGATGCTTTAAACAGTGGAGGTAGTAGTGTACAGGAGAGTTTAAGTTACTAGTTAGCCATGTAAAACAACCACTTGATGGTTGTTGGTGCTGCTCATCCAACTTCTAACTTGTTTAAAAATATCTAAACAAGTCATAGACCTTTAGCCAAATAGATATATCAGAAATACAGAAAGCTGATATAGTTGAAAGATTCCAAAATCTCCTTGGGTTGAGAAGTTATCCTCTAAAGTACCTATTAAAAGACAAATGTATTTCTGGAGAGTGGGGACTGAAGAAATAAAATATCTAGGTAGAAAACACACCTTTGATAAATGGAATCCAGTGAAGACACATTTTATGAAGGAGGTCGGAGGAAAATACGATGACATATGACACTGAGGTGTCCTAAGAAATCAGGAAGTAGCATGGAGGTGTGGGGTACAAAACAGCTTTCAGGAAGGGAACGATGCTGAAAATACATATCGTTTACTTCAAACTGTGCCCACAACTGTGTGCTCTCCTATGATCAAACCCTGCATGCACATTTTCTCCTAATTTCTTATCCAAGTTTTCCCTTTGGAAATAATGTGTGACAATAATAGAGTAAAAAAATGTTGCCAAACTGCATCCAGATATGAAAGCTTCACTAATGAAAGAACACACTTTCTGTCATGGTTTTTTCTTCTGAATAATAGGACTTACCGTGTTTGTCTCTCCCATATTTTTTAAAGGAAAATTTTTTAGAAAAAGCGATGTGACATATTCTTATTGACTCATCGTCTAGTAACACTTCTCAGTAAGAGCCATGGAAGGATGGCTAGACTCTGCCCTGTGTATTTGTATTTCCCTCCACTTTTGTCATTTTATTAAAAATAAGAGGAATGTATCACATGGTGACAGTTAGAAAATGTATATGTTGAGCAAATGAGGTTTGTGGCTGATATTCTTGCAGCATGTAATCTACCTGAGTTCACACAGTGTAGCCCACAGATGTATGAACAAGTAGATAACCAGAAAATGGAACAAATGAAATTGGGAAGTTGTAAAGGAGTAATGAACTAAGTGCATTTCATGGGCTTTTCAGTGAGAAAGTTGCCCCCTATGTGCATGTTTAATCTGCCTGGGATGGTCTTTCTAAAAGAGGGAAGGGTTATAGAGGAGAAGGTATTTCACGGAAGTCTTTCTGTGAAAGAAAAGCAAGAGTTTGGTCATCTGACAGAGCACTCTTCTGATTTTGCTAGTTTGAAAGTAGCCTTCGGGCGCCTGGGTGGCTCAGTGGGTTAAAGCCTCTGCTTTCGGCTCAGGTCATGATCCCAGGGTCCTGGGATCGAGGCCCGCATCCAGCTCTCCACTCAGCAGGGAGCCTGCTTCCTCCTCTCTCTGCCTGCCTCTCTGCCTACTTGTGATTTCTCTCTCTGTGTCAAATAAATAAATAAAATCTTAAAAAAAAAAAAAGAAAAAAAAAAGAAAGTAGCCTTCATCTTATTTTTTAGCATAATTTTTTTTTCCAGTTTGACTGAGATACAATTGACACATAACTGTGTGTAAGTTTCAGGTAACAAGTAGCCTTCATCTTATTTTTTAGCATAAATTTTTTTTCCAGTTTGACTGAGATACAATTGACACATAACTGTGTGTAAGTTTCAGGTAACACAAAGCTTTGATGGAAGTATATACTATGAAATGATTCCCACAATAAGTTTAGGTCTTTTGTCTTTGTTTAGAATTAAACTAGTATTAAATTGAAAATAAGTGGATAATTAAATTGAAAATAAGTGGATAATTACCTAGTTGGAAAACACATAAATAGTTATGATTGCAACTGATTTGTTGTGCATTTTCTTCCTTCTTCTGTCTCCTACAGTACAAATATACACAGATCTTTGACTCCTTCCTTGCCATTCGGGACATTCTCAGTCTGAGAAGTCTCATTTTATAGGAAATGTCCAGACCACCGAGCCACTGAGGTGTTTTATGTTCTAGGATCTAGTTTCCTTGTACATCTGTAGGCAGCTCTTGCTTTTATCTTCTCAGCTAAATTAGTTCCTGCATGTTAAAAAGGGGAAGTGGTGAACCGCCCCCACGGAAGGCTTTATTTGGTTTTTAAAAGTGGGTTTGTTACAATCCTGCTGTGGTTATTATAGGAGACAATTTTAGCACTTTGAGCTGTGTGTTTTCCAGAGGAAGTGTTTAAAGAAGAATTTTGCAAAAAGTTGAAGGTTAACATTTCAGCCTGCTAGTTGTTAAAGGTCAGGATATGTTTTGTGATTAAGTTTGAGAGAATTTTTGGGTAATATGAGTGACAGGAATTAGTAAGGAAATATAACATGGGGCATGCATTTCCACACTTTCTTGTTTCTACAACTTACTATTCAGTATACACTGAAAATTCCTTGCATTTCATTTTTCCTTCATTTGAATATTTTGTTGGAAACAACACAAAGGGTTTTTCCAAATGTTAGTAGTGATACTTTCACATACAAATAATAGCACAGTGTTAAAATGGTGCAAGAGGACACTGATAAATGTGTCCAATCTTTCTTAAATTATGGATAATTTCTTAAATTATGGATGGAAAGAAACCAAAAATGTCAATCATTGATCATCGTTTCTCCAAGGTCATCCAAAGAGAAACAAAGGGCTCGTTACCACACACATCGTCTCTGTTTCAGAAATACTGTTAAATGGGAACTAGGGTATTTGCCAAATGTCTTTTTTTAAGCGGGTAGGAAGAAATTCTCCTAATAGTAATTATAATACACTTAATAAGCTCTTGTTGTTGGCTGGTGTGCTATGTGACTTGCAATTAGTATCTTAATCCTAACAACAACTGGATGAGGTAGAAAATATTACTACCTTTTCACAGGCAATTAAAACATAGGGCAATTAAATAACTTTCTTGTCTTTGAAGTTGCAAATGGAGAAGGCACGATTTGAACTCAGCCACTTTCTAACTTAAATGTTGTCATACACCCTAGTAGATTAATTTTTGTGTTCTAGTAGCAAGCGCATGCTTAGTGGCTGCTATCAACTTCACTGCTGATGAAGCATGTGCTCAGTCCCTTTCCTTTTTAACAGAATCCCATTTCTGCGCTGGTTTGTACAATAGCTTGATTTTTGTTTTTATTACTTTGCTCTCTGCCACTGTCTACCCTCCCGACCACCAAGCAAATTGTATAGGTTAAAAAGCAAAATTTTACCCGCTTATTGTTTATTTAAGAATTGTCCCAAGTGTAAACCTTTCTACAGCAATTCAAACAAGTGGTATTTTTCCAAGAAGTATTTATTACATTTATTACTCTGTGTGTGTGTGTGTGTGTTTAGTAGAACAGAGCGTGCTGAAAAGCTTCCACCCCCACAGAGAATAGGATTAGAGCAAACTCATCCTAAGTACATGATAACATTTATGTTAGAAAGCTGGAGAAGTCTACTTTCAGGTTGCCTCATGTTGCAAACCTCCCTCTAAGGCAGCCCCTGTTCTTGCCAATTAATATCACTTTTACTTCTGCAGCGTCCCTCGCCCAGGCCCGCATTCCCCACAGATCAGCAGATTCCTCTATGGCAGGCTTCAACTCAGTTCCTCCTCCTCTATCTCTAATCTCTCAATGCATAACTCAAGATTCAGCATCCTGCTTTCCAGTTGTGACATTTTAATCCACTGCCCCCACTTCCTGTGTTATTCCTTTATTTTCAATTCTATCAGTGATAAAAATATCACTTATTCATTATCACAATGTTCACAATGTTTTATTTGTGTTTGTTTCATTACAACAGCCTGCATTATATTTTTGCCCAACTACAGCAAAAGCTCCTCAGGACTACATTGTTTCCTTAATGCTAAGATCAGTGTTAAGTGCCCATAGTTTTTGCTTTAAATTATATAGTAAATATGAAAAATAAATCAGAGTACGACCCCCCCACCCCGCCCCAACGCAGGGCCCATTTCTCAGCCTCTCCATTTCTCTCAGTAGCTTTCCAGTAACACGGTACAGGCTTTCTATTTATAAAGGATTGCTGGAGTTATATTTGCTATGTTTGTCGTCTTCTATATCCAATCTGTCAGGGACATGGGCTTCCTCTTAATGTTCCTCAAATTCATCCTTTCTTTTCCTTTTCAAGTATCCCAGACCTGTTTGACAACATGCTTGAATTACAGAGTTAGCCTTGTCTCGTATACATAAATTAACTCATCTTTCTCCAAACTCAACCTGCACAGCTTTCTAAAACACCCCTTCCACTGTGTCACACACCTGCCTCCGCACTACCCTGCTCTTTACAGAAATTTATTATGTCCTTTATCAATTTCAAGTTCTTTAGCCATATAGCCAAGTCCAGGACTACATGACCTATGTAGATTTTCCAATGCTCCCTAATATATGCAATTTACTTTGCCCACACTGATTGCATTCATCATCCCTCCACATACACTATATTCATTCTTATCTCGCTTCTTTGATTAAGTTGTTACTAGGGATTAAGGGTGCCTTGGCTATTCTCCTTTGCATATGCTCCAATAAGATCTTCCTGTGTCCGTCATGAAATGTTAGCTAGACATTCAATCCTATTTTAAAAAGTACAACTATCTTTCCCAAATACACAAGGCAAGAGTATTTATTCAGAAATTTACTTTTCATTGTATGTAAATTACTGTTTCTTTGCTTTACTCAACATTTAGATTATAACGTCCTTATTATTTAGATATAATTAAGTGTTCTAGATGCATTCCCATTCAGAATTCCATCTTGATCTTCATTATCAAGATCAGCCTTCTACATTTTGAGAATAGGAAAAAAAGTGGTCAACTTCCAAAGAACTGGGTTTATCCTTGGTAAGTGACAAAGAGGTTCTGAGCCGAATGCTAAATCTTTAAGCTGTTTTTCATTTTTTCTGCTTCTAACACTATAGTACTATTAGCAGCAACTTACAGATTTCTCTGCTCACGTCAGAAAATACTTTGTAACATTAGATTTGTGCTATTTTTTTAAAAAGCTTCAGCAAGTCATAGACGATGTTCAGAAGTAGGAAGGCCCTTTCCTTATTTTCATAGAGCATAGCTCTAGGCAATTAGAATATATCAAAAAGTGGCTTAAAGGAAAGAACCTAATTTCAGCTCTGTTCTGATCACCTGTGCAGTCTATTCTCCCCACTGGGGGGATTGGTCTCCAGGCTTTGTTTCCTGCTCACCGGACTGCCTGGTTGATGGGCTTAGGGTGTGACTTTGCTCATTTCCTTTTTTGTCACCTCACAAAGCCCTGGTTTGTTTGTTTTATCTAAGACCTCTGTGCTACCTAGCTAAGCCTGGCTTCCTGTTCAGTGCTGTTCACTGTGTCTCCATGGTCCTGGCTCAGCTGGAAGAAGATCAACCGAATGTCTAAAAATTTACTGAGTTCTAATGACTTCCTCACACTTCTTCTCACTTATCCTTCAGCCTTAGCAATGGCCAGGTCAGAGGAGGAAGCAATAGGGGTGACTCAAATATGTAGGTTTTAGCACAATAAAAATGCCAAGTTTTCTACTGGCTGAAACTGCATGGAAGGAGTGGAAATCTTAGGACAGAGTGTGATTTTGTTTTATGTATGTGTTTGGGTTTAATACTACTCCCTACAACCTTAGTTAGTAAGAAACATTAAGAGTTTGACATCCTCCATCGTGGCACTGTAGGGAATCACTCCCACTTACTCTAAGGAGATCTTCGAGGGTTTTGGATCTGGGGTGAGCCAGAAGTCTGGATTTAGAAAGGACAGCTGTGAGCCCATAGTCAATATTAGGAAGAGATGGAGCTCTAATAGGGAAAATGAATAGCCTTCCCAGAGAAGATATGGAGGACCTACTTTCTATGTACACTGAATAGAGATGTTTCTTTCCCAAACAAGTGTGGACTCTTCAAGAGAGGTTTCTTTAAGAATAAATGGACCTGCTGAAGCATCATTCTATCAGGAAGGACTTTTCAGTTGCCTTGTTTACAATTACATCTCTGAGAGGTGTGGATACAAATTCAAGAGACATAGGTGAGGCCTATAGATAGGATGGAATAGGTTTATTACATTGGAGGGTGAATAGCCAAGCCCCTGAAAACAGTCCACACTACCCAAGGGCAAGCAAAAACCACTAGTGAGTAATCCATATTTGTGAATTCTCTGAGGTTTACTGTAGACCTTGAAATGAAAGCTTAAGAGAGAGTCTCTATCAGTTTACATGTAAATTGGTGAAGCCACCATGGAAAATAGTATGGAAGTTTCTCAAAAAATTACAGAGAACTACCATTTGATCCAGCAATCCCATTTACGGGTATTTATCTGAAGAAAATCACTATCTCAAAGAGATGAAGGCACTCTTATGTTAATTGTAGCTTTATTCACAATAGCAAGATACCAAAGCAACTTAAGTATCCATTGACAGATGAAAAAAAAAAGTGAGACATATGTCTGTGTATATATGCATATGTATACACAATGTGTATACACACACAATGGTATATTATTCAGCCATAAAAAAAGAAGGAAATCCTGCCATTCGTGACCACATGGATGGACCTTGAGGGCATTATGCTAAGTGAAGTCAGTCAGACAGAAGAAGACAAATACTGTATGATCTCACTTTTATGTAGAATCTAAAAACAGCAAACTCTTAGAAACGGACAGTAGAATGGTGGTGGTTGTTGAAGGGTGAAAGGTGGGAAACACGGGGAGATGTCGGTCAGTGTACAAGCTTTCTGTTATAACACGAGTAAGTTCCAGGGATCTAATGTACAGTATGATGACTATAGTTAACATACTATACTGTATTTTTTTTTTTAAGATTTTATTTATTTCACAGGGGGAGAGAGATCACAAGGAGGCAGAGAAGCAGGCAGAGAGAGAGGGGGAAGCAGGCTCCCTGCTGAGCAGGGAGCCCGATGCGGTCCTCGATCCCAGGACGCTGAGATCATGACCTGAGCCGAAAGCAGAGGCTTTAACCCACTGAGCCACCCAGGCGCCCACTATACTGTATTTTGAAAGTTGTTATAAAAGTACAGCTTTAATTTCCCACCACCACCACAATAACAAAATGGCAATTACATGAGGTAACGATGTATTAACCAACCTTATTGTTGTAAACATTTCACAATATATATGTTTGTCAAATCATCACATTGTATATCTTAAATTTACACAGTGTGATATGCTAATTTTATCTCAATAAACCTGGAAAAAACTGAAGGGAGTCCGGGTACCTTGACTGAAGTCAAAGGTATCAAATCGTGCTGCCTGTTTGTATTCTTGCTGTCACCACACATGCATACCACTATTATGTACTATTTTATATATATAAATCACATATAATCATGTGTAAATGTATATAAGTACATACATAAATAATTATTAGGCAGTATTTTACTGCATGGTCAAAAATGGGAAGTGGTAGCTGAAACACATAAAATATTTCTTCTCCAAAATGATGTTTTATCCTTAGAAAGGACTCAATTAATAATAACTGTAAGTTTTCCAAAATACCCCTCTTCCAAATTGGGTCCTTTAGGAATGATGGTGAAATAAGTTAGTCAGAGAAGGGCAAATATCACATGAGTGCATTCATATGTGGAAATTAAGAAACAAAACAAATGAATAAAGAAAAAAAGAGACAGGCAAAAAACCACTCTTAACTATAGAGAACAAACTGGTGGTTACTGGAGGGGAGGTGGGTAGGGGGATGGGTGAAATAGGTGAAGGGGATTAAGAGTACAATAATCTTAATGAACACTGATGTAATGTGTGGAATTATTCAATCGCTATGTTGTACACCTGAAACTAAAATAACTGTATGTTAATTGTACATGAGTAATTAAAAAAAAAGAAATGGTATCCCATGAATTTTTCCAAATTAAAAAGAATGTTGTTTTTTTAAAAATTAAAAAAAACAATGATTACATAGAACTGTATCAGTGTAGTGCCAGTACAGTGTAGAATTCAGTTTTACAATTAATGAAATATTTATAACCAGCTCTTTGAAGGGGAAATTTTCTTATAGGAATACTTGGTGCTTGAGGGTCTGAACTCTGGAACAAACTTTCGAAGTTCAAGTTCTACCTCTGCCATTTACCAGCTGTGTGACCTTGTGCAAGTTACAGACATGTTTGTGTCTCAGTTAACTCACCTCAAAGATGGGGATAAAATAGGATTTACCTCAAGTGGTTTTTTGGTGGATGAAATGAGGTTATGTAAAGTACACAGCCCTGGCACATAGGGAGTTCTATGTAAGGCTTAGCCGTCATGAAAGCACACAGGTTGCCACCTAGCTTCCTGAAGGCTGTTTACAACTTTTTAAAAATATTTAAGTATCAGAAGAATGATACGGGTTTTTAGTTTCTCTTGCCAAATAAAAGAAATCTGACCATAATAAGGTAGCAGAGTCAGTGGCTATAAACTTTCCCACCGGTGAGACTGCTTCTCTCCTGGTCAAGGTGACATCCACCCTCGGAGCCCTGGATGAGACCACAGTGACTTCAAGGCCAAGAACCTTTATGGAGCAGGACCTGTGCTGATGTGGACTGGGCATTCTTCCTCCCCACTTACCTCTTAACATTAACCAGTGTTTTTTTCCTTTAACACACACAAATACCAAAGTTGAAAGAAAAGTCAATGAAGACTAAATCAAATTATTTCCATAAAATCTGTAATGAAAAGTCTTGAGAATGTCTTTTTCTTTCTTTTTTGTTCTGCCATTCATTGAATTTCAACTGTCTTCGCCTTTGGCCCCATCCTGCGGTCATTCATTCGTGTGTACTATCTACACTCTCTGTGAGAACACTCAAGATTCAGCCCTAAAAATTGCAGATGAGTTAAGTAATACAAAGGAGGCCCCGAGGAATATCTTTCCTCACCCATCTATCCATTTTTAATGCCCCCCTTTGTTTCTTTACCTTTGCAGTACTTAATTAAAGTGAGTGGTGGTGTTGTTTTAGGGTTTTGTTTCTATAGGTAAGACCCATAAGCCAGCTAGCTAGTCCAACAGAAAAAGAAATCCTTTCAGGGAAAGCATCAATGTTGAAATATTTCATTTTCACACCATTACAAATGTTATTCTAGCCCATGATACTCTGAACATCTAGATCCTATAATGATAAGCACATCACTCATAGATCTGACGTTATTTAATTTACCTGAACAAATAAGACAATTTTCAGGCACCTTTCTTGTTATCTGACATAATGAAAGGAATAGTTCAAATATTTGTGCTTCCATATGCATTAACACCCTGATGTTAAGGTGATAAAATTCTCAAATTTGTCTAAACTTATACTGTGTTTTTCTTTATTATATGTATTATAAGATCTTAACAGAGACAGCATTTTCCTTTAAATCAGTGACAAAATGTCACTCAGACTCATAAGGCTGACTCATTTTCAAACTTATTTTAGAAATGTGTTACCGTGTTATGCATTAAATTACAGATTTAGATGATATTCTTTATGGTTTTTCTGAATTGCAAGAAATAGATATGATAATAAAACGTTATGCATTTCAGTATATTCTGCTTCGAGTTGTCAGTTGATCATTTAATGGCAAACTTGGGGTTTTTTTTCTTTATATGTGATATTCAGAATAATTCCGAAGTTGACATTTTTGCACTGCATGGAATATTTTCACTGCTTCAGCTTACCATAAGTTATTTCACCTCTTCATAGTCTACTTTGGAAAAAACATTTTTAAATTTATATTATCTGTCCTGAAATATCTCAGGAAACTTCATTTGTTTTGACACATAAAAATAGCAGCATAGTAGAACTTTTCTCAGGGGTGTAACTTTTCAAACCCTGACAGAGGTAGAAAGATAGTCAAAGGTATAGTCTTTACTCTTTGGCTTCTATTTTTTTTTTTTTTACTAAATTAATATTATTAATTTTAGTCATTTTTTAAGGAAATTGATTTTTTTAAAATGTAACCCATTCAATAGGTGATAAAAATTGTCGTTCAAAAATTAGAACAGAAACACGGAAGTATGTGTAGTCTGCAAAACCTGCCTCCGTCAGTCTGCTTTTCCCCTTTCCCTCCCCACCCTTATTCACACACTGGTAACCACTATCATTAATTTTGTATTTTTCCAGAGTTACTTTAGGCAAATACAAGCCAATAAAAATATATATTCCTATCTTCCAATTCTTTACCCAAAAGTTTGCCTCCTTTTCCCCTAACTTGCTTTGTTCAATTAACAATACATTTCACAGATGTGTATGTATAGACAGTTTCCTCACTGTTTTTTATTGGTACACAGAATGCTGTTGAACAATTTTTTCTAATCCAGTTCCTGTTAATGATAGGTCATTCTAGTCCTTTTCTTTTGCAAACAATGTTGCAATGACTAATATTTTTTATTATTTTTTTAAAGATTTTATTTATTTATTTGACAGAGAAAGAGAGATTATAAGTAGGCTGAGAGGCAGGCAGAGAGAGAGGAGGAGGCAGGCTCCCTGCTGAGCAAGGAGCCCGATGCGGGGCTCCATCCCAGGACCCTGAGATCATGACCTGAGCCGAAGGCAGAGGCTTTAACCCACAGAGCCACCCAGGCACCCCTAATATTTTTTATTTTCACACAGGTAAGTGTAAGATACATTCACAGAGGTTGAACTGCTTAGCAAAGGTTTATGTGTATTTGTAATTAAAATTTTTTTTCCAAATTACCTTCCATAGGCATTATGCCAATTTACATTTCCACTAGCAATGAGTGAGAGTGTCTGTTTTCCCATTGTCTTTATTGTCAATAGAGTGTATAGTCGAAATTTTCAAGATTTTGTCAATCTGCTAGATGAAAAATTGACTCATAGCTTATTGTAAGTTGTCATTTGTCTCATTGTACAATTAAATTGTACATTGTACTTGGTACAATTGTACTTTGTATTTCATTTTCTATCAACTGTCTGTTAATGTATTTTGACAATTTTCTATTGTGTCACTATATTTTCTAATTGTTTCTAGGCACTCTTTTTATATTATGGAACTTGGTCTGTGATGTAAGTTACAAACTTGTCCTCAGTTTGTCATTTGTTTTGCTTATGGCATGTTTTGCTGCAGAAATTTTTAAAAAGTTTTAAAAATTTATCAACTCTAATTTTATGACTAGAGATTTTGAGTTATTTTTACAAACACCTTCCCATTTTAGGAACCCTCCTACACTGTTGGTGGGAATGCAAGCTGGTGCAGTCACTCTGGAAAACAGTATAGAGGTTCCTCAAAAAGCTGAAAATAGAGCTATACTATGACCCAGCAATTGCACTACTGGGTATTTACCCTAAAGATACAAAGGTAGTAATCCTCAGGTGCACATGCACCCGAATGTTTATAGCAGCAGTGTCCACAATAGCCAAACTATGGAAAGAACCTAGATGTCCATCAACAGATGAATGGATAAAGATGTGGTATATATATATACACATACACAATGGAATACTATGCAGCCATCAAAAGAAATGAAATCTTGCCATTTGCAAGGACTTGGATGGAACTAGAGGGTATTATGCTAAGCAAAATAAGTCAATCAGAGAAAGACAATTATCAGATGATCTCTCTGAGATGAGGAATTTGAGGGTCAGGGCAGGGGGTCGTGGGGAGTAGGGAGAGGAAAAAATGAAACAAGATGGGATCAGGAAGGAGACAAACCATGAGACTCTTAATCCCACAAAACAAACTGAGGGTTACTGGGGGGTGGGAGGGTAGGGATAGGGGTGGATTGGTTATGGACTTTGGGGAAGGTTTGTGCTATGGTGAGTGCTGTGAAAGTGTAAGCTGATGATTCACAGACCTGTAATCCTGGGGAAAATAATAATTAAAAAAAAAAGAAAAGAAACACTTTCCCATTTTAAAGTTATAAAGGAATTCTCTCATATTTTTTTCCAGCACTTCTACATACACATTAGTTTTAAAAAATCAAGTATTTCCTTTATCCTTCTTTTCCTTCCTCTCCTTTTTCTCCTCTTTTTTGCCTTCTCCTTCTTCATAAGAGAAGACAGGGGGCCCCTGAGTGGCTCAATTGGTTAAGCGGCTACCTTTGGCTAAGGTCATGATCTCAGGGTCCTGGGATCGAGCCCCACGTCAGGCTCCCTGCTCCATGGGGTGTCTGCTTCTCCCTCTCCCTCTGCCCCTCTTCCTGCTCATGCTTTCTGCCTCTCTCTTGCTCTCAAATAAATAAATAAATAAATAAATAAATAAATAATAAGACAAGAGAATATCCTTATGACCTTTAGGTCAGGAAGTCCTCTTCAAAAGAGCACAAAAAGCAAAAATCTTAAGGAAAAGAATGACAATTTGACTCCATCAAAATAATAAACAGATGCACATGAGGAGCCACACATAAAATTAAAAGATAAGCCCTAATATGGAGAAAATAACTGCCTCACATAAAGCAAACAATACATTGTTTTCTAGGCAGTAAACAGAAACCCTGAAATAATCAATATGAAAAAGACAAACAACCAAATAAGAATAAGTGGATAAAAGACTCAAACAGGCAATTTCACAGAACAGGAAATCCAGATAGTTAATAAACACAGAAGACGCGGTTTAAACTGCAGCAATCAGGGAAATGCAAACTTAAAACAAGAAAATACCATGCTTCTACCCATTTAACTTGCAAATATCAAAAAGTTTGAAAATATCAAGCGGTAGGGAATCAAATATCCTCATAGATGGCTAACAATGGGAGTATGGATGATTAGAGTTTCTTTAGCTGTGGGTGGTAACACTTAAATCTTTGTTCTATTTGAAATTTATCTTGGTGTACAATGTGAAGTATGGATTTGACCTAAATTTTTTTCAAAATTTTACCTAGCTGTTCCCATACCATTTATTTAAACCATCCCTCTTCCTCACACAGACTTGAGATGCCACCTGTGCCATATACAGGCAGATCTTGTTTTATTGTGCTGCTCTTCATTGTGCTTTGCAGAAACTGCATTTTTTTTTTAACAAACTGAAGGTTTGTGGCAGCCCTGTATTGAGCAAGTCTATCAACCTCATTTTTCAATAGCATTTGCTCACTTCAGGTCTCTGTGTCACATTTTGGTAATTCTAACAATATTTCAAACTTTTTAATTATTATGATATTCGTTATGGTGATCTGTGATCAGCGATCCATAGTGTTACTATTGTGATTGTTTTGGGGCACCATGATCCATGCCTATATAAGACAGTGAACTTAACTAGAAAATATTGTATGGGTTCTGACTGCTCAGTCGACCAGCTGTTCCCCTTCTCTTTCCCTCTCCTCAGGTTTTCCTATTTCCTAAGACCCAATGATATTAAAATTAGGCCAGCTAATAACCCTACAATGACCCCCAAATGTTCAAGCGAAAGAAAGAGTTGCATGGCTTTCACTTTAAAACCAAAGTTAGAAATGATGAAACTTACTGGGAAAGTAATGTCAAAAGCCACGAAAGGCTGAAAGCTAGGTAACTTGAGCCAAATAGTTAGCCAAGTTGTGAGAGCAAAGGGAAAGTACTTAAAGGAAATGAAAAGCGCTACTTCGGTGAACATGAAAATGTTAAGAAAGTGAAATAGTCTTATTGCTGATATAAAGTCAGCTGTAGTGGTCTGGATGGAAGATCAAACCACCACAACATTCTCTTAAACCAAAGCCTAATTCAGAGCAAGGCCCTGACTCTTTTCAATTCTATGCAAGTTGAGAGAGGTAGGGAAGCTGCAGAAGGCAAATCTGAAGCTAGGAGAGGGTTCATGAAGTTGAAGGAAAGAAGCTGTCTCCATTACAGAAAAGTGCAAGACAGAGAAGCTGCAGCAAGTTATCCAGAAGGTCCAACCAAGATAATTGGAGAAGGTGGGCTACACTCAACAACAGATTTTTAACATAGAGGAAACAGTCTTCTCTATATTTGAAGAAGAAGCCATCTAGGACTTCCGTGGCTAAGGAAGAGAAATTAATGCCTGACCTCGAAGTTTCCAAGGACAGGCTGACTCTCTTATTAGGGGCTAATGCAGGGTGACTTTAAGTTAAAGCCAATGCTCATTTACCATTCTTGAAAATCCTAAGGCCCACTGATAGATGAATTAAAAAAGATGTGTTATACACACACACACACACACACACACACACACACACACACTGGAATGTTATTAAACCATAAAAGAACAATGAAATCTGCCATTTGCAGCATGGATATATCTAGAGAGTATAATGCTAAGCAAAATTGATTAGAGAAAGACAAAAACCATATGATTTCATTCACAAAGAATTTAAGAAACAAATGAACAATGGAAAAAAAGAGACAACCCAAAAAACAGACTCTTAATTATACAGAACAAACAGATGGTTACCAGAGGGAAGGTGTTTGGGGGGATGGGTGAAATATATAAAGGGGATTAAGAGTACACTTACTTTTTTTTTTTTTTTAAAGATTTTTATTTATTTATTTGACAGAGAGAGAGAGAGAGAGAGAGAGAGAGAGAGAGAGAGAGAGAGAGATCACAAGTAGGCAGAGAGGCAGGCAGAGAGAGAGGGGGAAGCAGGCTCCCTGCTCAGCAGGGAGCCCGATGTGGGCCTCAATCCCAGGACCCTGAGATCATGACCTGAGCCGAAAGCAGAGGCTTTAACCCACTGAGCCACCCAGGCGCCCGACATCAAGAGTACACTTACTTTGATAAGCACTGAGTAATGTGTAGAATTGTTGAATCACTATCCTGTACACCTGAAGCTAATTTTTAAAAAAGATTTTATTTATTTATTTGACACACAGAGAGAGATTACAAGTAGGCAGAGAGGCAGGCAGAGTGAGAGGAGGAAACAGGCTCCCTGCTCAGCATAGAACCCGATGTGGGGCTCAATCCCAGGACCCTGAGTTTATGCCTNGAGCAGGGAGCCCGATGCAGGGCTCGATCCCAGGACCCTGAGATCATGACTGAGCTGAAGGCAGAGGCTTTAACCCACTGAGCCACCCAGGCGCCCCATACCTAAAGCTAATTTAACACTGCAGGTTGACTATGCTGGCATTAAAATAAAATAAAAAACAAACTAGTATCTCATTTTGTTTAATTTGGGAATCTTTACTTCCAAGTCCACTTCTTGAAGAATCGCCTCTAATTGGAATGCTCCCCATAATGGCCATTGTAATTCCCCTGAGGGCTGGCAGCAGTTTGATAGAAGCCCAGGCACAGACGCAGTGAGCCTGCATTTCTGTCTCACCGTATGTGGCTGCAGATGAGGTTAACCCACATTTCTGTCCACCCTTACTGGGGGGCCCAGCACGATGGTTACCAAACCAAATTGCTCAGTATATAAAACAAGCTTGCTCAGGTTCTGCCATTTTTGCTAGGTTTCTTCAACTTTCAGGACTATAGGTCTTAAATGTAAAATAAGCAGGTGCATCAAACGTGGCACTCTTGCTTCTTGAGAATTTAAGGTTCCTATTAGCTAAGCCCTTGGGTTTCTTGGAACCGAACTAATACCTAAAAGGGATGTGCAGTGCAGTTGGGGACTGTGTGTGGTTTCCAGTGAACCTCGCTGCACGGAAGATTTCTTGAGGTTCTCAGGTGACCTGGTATCAATCTAACCCATTCTGTGACCAACTGATCCTATCACAGGAGTCTTCTTGAGTTGATGAGTGCTTTAATAGCCTTTAAATGCCCAATCGGTGCCTACCAATTTTTGTGGCTTTTTGGGTTCCAAGATCACTACTAATAATAGCTTGGATCTATACAAAATAAGACAAATGTGTGTACTTGAACAGATGGACAATCCTGCATCCTGGCCACAAGAAGGCCCTGTGCTCACCAACAATTCCCCTGGAAGCTTGCTGAAGTTTTCTACCCAGGGAATTGTAGTCTGAAAAGCCAGGGACCCGGCTCTGGGCAGCCTCTTCTGCCAGCTCAGCTGAGCTCCAGGTAAATATGCCAGCTCCACAGGGCTCCAGACAAATGTGCCAGCTCAGTTGGGCTCCAGGCAGAACCATCTGCCAGCTCAAGCTGACTTGCCTTATAAAGGAAAGCCAGTTAGATCAAGAACTCAAATCCAAAAAAGAGTGAACTCAGAACCAAGAGAAACTTACCTCTATACCTCGAAAACAGCAGAAAAGATGGTCAATTCCAAGGGCTCGTGGACATCATGCCTGTGCTTCTCTGTTGTCCTTGAATGCTACTTGAAGTTCGATTCAGATCCTGTTGCTGCTACCAAATCTGGTAAATAAAAAAAATTCAACAGAGTCAATTTTAAAGATCCAATTGGCTTTACTAAATGATTCATGAATCGGGCGGCATGCCATCTAGCAAACAGAGGGGCACTCTCTAAACATAACTTTTGTGCACACTGGGAAACCAAAAAACTCTTTTGACTCATTTAATTGCAATTTCTATTCTATTGTGGCAGTCTGCATCCAAATCTGAAATGCCTCTGAAGTAACCCATACTAAACTCATGTGTCCATTTGGGTCTGTTTCTGAATTTATCAATCTGTTCCTTAAACTAGTCATGTGTACGATCACACTCTTTTAACCACTAAGGCTTTACATAGTGGAGGGATTACTCTCTTTACTTTTATTCTTGTCGGTTACACTTTTCTAGTGAGTTTTTTTGACACCTTTTTCTCTTATACTTTGTTTGTATTGAGCTTGTACTTGTTTCTTTCCTATTAATTTAGTTATTACTAAATGGGTTTGGGTATTCCTAGAACAGCTATTTTCTCTAAGCTCCATTTCAGTTAAAGAGAGAGAGGTCACCACTTAGACCATTTTTCCTCGTGTGCTGCCAAAGGAGCAGACTGCTTCCTGCAAATATGGCTTCTCAGTGCAATTTCTTAAGAGTCCCATGTCTTCTGCTACTCTAAGTCAAACTGCTACCTGCATTGCTCAACACAGACCCTGCAAAAAAGGATTGCAGCTTTGGGATTTCACAATGAGTCTTTCGTTTTTCAGAAAGTTATATTTTTGCAGGAGCTTTTGGAGACCTATTCTAACACCCAAGCATGCCCCACTTTTTTTTTTTTTAAAGATTTTATTTATTTATTTGACAGAGAGAGAGAGAGATCACAAGTAGGCAGAGAGGCAGGCAGAGAGAGAGGAGGAAGCAGGCTTTCTGCTGAGCAGAGAGCCCGATGTGGGCCTCGATCCCAGGACCCTGAGATCATGACCTGAGCTGAAGGCAGAGGCTTTAACCCACTGAGCCACCCAGGCGCCCCATGCCCCACTTTCTACTCATCATTAACTCCCATATTGCTTCTGCCCGATCTTAATTGTTTTTGTCAATTCATAGTTCTATTCCAGGACCTGCAGATTATATGTTTCCCTGAAAATGTCTTTTTTTTAATTTGCTATTCTTACTGGTTTTGTGTACTTCCTGAAAAGGCAGAGTGAGGGAGGATTCCTGACTACTGTGGCCAGGTTCTCCCTCGAAGTGCTGATGATCCCTTTTGCATATGCCTGTTCCAGCTAACATAAATATGTTTGCAGTTCTGATCACGGAATGCCACTGTGCACGGTAAGCCATTTGAGGCTTTGTCCATGCATGAAAAGTTTTTCTTAACACCCCCCAACACTGACTCCCCTCTTTTTCTTTTTAAGATTTTTTTATTTATTCATTTGAGAAAGAGAGAGAGCAAAGGAGAGCATGTGCAGAGGGAAGGGTCTGAGGAAGAGGGAGAAGAAGACTCCCAGCTGAGCAGGGTGCCCAATGTGGGGCTCCACATGGGGCTCGAGATAGGGCTCGATCCCAGGACCCTGGGATCATGACCAGAGCCAAAGGCAGAAGCTTTGCCAACGTAGCCACCGAGGCGACCCTCCCCTCTTTTTATATAACTTCTTGTTAGAGGCTTTCCCTCACACCCTCTGTCCTTCAAAACTTCCTTTGTACTTGTATCCTATCCTGCGATGCTACCAAGCTCTTCCTTAAACCACAATGATCTGATTACTTGGCTGTAAACTCCACAGGGTATTTCACAAAATAGTTTCATGAGATGCTTCTACAGGACGCATTGTGGAAACAGGCAACATGGGAGCATACTTTCAAGGGGGAGCATGTGCAGAGTATATCATGTCATGACATAATGTACCTTCGAAGAAAGCTCTGCAGAAAATCAAGAGTATTTCTCTTTAATGGCAAATTGTCATGTTTGGACAAACGAGTTGTTTCTTTCACTTGGTCTACACTGACTACTTCTGAGTTGTGGCATAATGGAGCATGCAATGGCTAAATGTACAAAAGGTTTTTCAAATTGCTGACTTGAAAATGAAATCATTGGATCATACTTTTCTTTTTTAGGTTTAGCAACAATTCAGCTGATTCTGTTTATGACTATCTATTCTTGGTCATGACTTTTTTTAAAAAAAGGTGAGAAAATCTGTGGCATTCAAAAAAGTGTTGATATTATTAGGAGGCTCGGCCTAAATATAAAAACTTGGAATTGGCACTGTGACATCTTGACTTTATTAGTGGATCATTCTGTGAGATATGAGAATTCAAAATTTCTCTTTCTACTCATGGATTATGAGAGTTCAGTATCATCACAAAGGCTGAGCATGTTCAGAAAATAGTTTGTTCCACAATTTTGGGGTAGAGATAATTACATTTATCGATTGATTTAATTTTCTGTATTTGAGAGAGAGAGAGAGAGAATGAGCAGTGGGGAGGAGCAGGAGGGGGGGTGGGAGAGAGAGAGAAGCGGACACACTGCTCAGCAAAAAACCCGATGAGGACTCTGGGATCATGACCTGAGCTGAAGGCAGACGCTTTAACCAACTGAGCCACTCAGGCATCCCAAGATAATTACATTTAATAAGAATAAAAATATAAATGATTTTGATTAGATTTAGAGTAGAAAAAAGCTAAATGTTAAGTTTCATATTTCTAAGAAATATTTTCATCTATATACCTTTGTTTTCTTTTAAGATTTCTAAGAAATGGAATCCCCATTTTATCGTATACTGAACTGACAGGCTTCTCTTATTGTTTTGGAATTTTATTGTCTAAGTACTTGGTTAAAAATTAACATAAGCCGGTTACCAAGTGAAACTGTGACTTCTGCTCATCTGAAGATGTTTAAAAATACATTATCTAGAGGCAGCCCGGTGGCTTAGTCGGTTAAGCTTCTGACTTCATGTCCAGTCATGATCCTGGTGTCAGGCTCCCTGCTCACTGGGGAGTCTGCTTGTCCCCCCTCCCTCCGCCCCCACTCAACTCTGCCACTCATGGTTTCTCTCTCTCTCTCTCTCTCTCTCTCTCTCTCAAATAAACGCATAAAATCTTAAAAAACAAAACAAAACATCATCTATCTGGGCAAGTTGAGAAATGGCCTACCTGATTCCGGAGATAAGTTAGTTGACCACTCATTCATTCACTCATCCAGGAAATATTTTTTAAGTGCCTATTACTTACAAAATACTGGAGGCTCTCATTATTTCTAAGATGTTATATATACAAAAAAGGAGCTAGTTCTTTCAGCAGTTGTTAAATCACATCAGAAGACTGAGCAATTTAGGAGAAAGGGATCAGGCTTTAGAGTCAGATTGATGTGTTTGCTACAAAATTACACCAGCTGTGTAATTTTTGGCAAGTTATTCAATGTCTGGTTTTGAATACCAAACAAGATAAAACTTATAAGTACCTATAACAATGTCTGATACCAGTAGGCATTCGACAGTTAACCATTATAGTCATGCAAACAGACATGACTGATAGAAACATGACCTGATTTGCCCTTAGTCTAGTAATGACTATTCCCAAACCATCTGGCTATTTCCAAGAGTCTTTTGAAAGTATTATGAAATGTTGACCAATAAACAATACCGTAGAATGATGACTATTCGTAATTAACTGTGTTTAAACAGTTCGAGTAAACTGTTCATAATCATATCACACATTAATCATTTCACACATTAAAAAGGCTATTCTTCTGGCTGGGAACAAAGAAGACTGTTTCTGATATTAGGGAAATAAGCCATTAATAGTGTTAAGTCCTATTTAAACTTGTATATTTTAAAAATTTTATGTAGAGAAAACAATTCTAATTTTTACTTTCTGCTTATTTAGGTGAGAAAAATATATAAGTAAGTTTAAGAGATCCTTCTTACTTTCTTCAGTGTTTTCTATAACTCATAAAACCTCACCGTTAAAAAAACCCACCTCATCATTACACTTGGGGTTTATGACAACAATTTGGGGTACCTGGGTGGCTCAGTTGGTTGGGCATCCAACTCCTGGTTTCAACTCAGGCCCTCTCAGGGTCTTAGGATTGAGCCCCCCACGGGGATCTGCACTCAGCATGAAGTCTGCTGCAGATTATTTCCCGCCTCCTCTTCTTCCCTCTCTGCTCCTCCCCCTGCCCACACACTCTCTCTTTCTCTCCCTAAAATAAATAAATAAATAAAATCTTTAAAAAAAGTCAACACCACTTGACCGCTCTTTCTCATATGTGTTAGGAGTTCATTTCTCCATACTTATAAGATACTAAGTTTCTGACAATTTGGGTATCATTTTTTCCCCTTTATTCTCTGCCTTTGGTAACAACTTGTATGGAAATAGTATCTATAAAATATTGTCCTGAACTCACAAATGTCCTCTTCTTTTCTTACTGATAATTGAGCTACAAAAAGGAAATAATTACTAGATCAATATTCTTTGTCTGACAAGAGGCTACTACAGTATTGGACTACGGTTTGAAGTGGTCTTAAAAACATCTTGGATCACCCAGGTCTTGCTCATTTCAGGACTATAGAATCTAGCAGTGCCTGGGTGGCTCAGTCAGTTGAGAGATGGACTTTTGATTTGGGTTCAGGTCATGATCTCAAAGTCATGAGATAGAGCCTAGCCACAGGCTCTATGCTGAGCATGGAGTCCGCTGGAGAGTCTCTTTCTCCCTTCCTGTACCCCTCCCCCAGTTGTGTGTGTGTATGTGTGTGTTTGTGTGTGCAAGCACACACTCTTTCAAATAAATAAATAAAAACTTAAGAAAAAGACAGACTCCAATGTAAATTGGACAGATTCAATTATTGAAATTAAATTTGGGTTTCTTCAAATGTTGACTCATTCCAGGGTCCTAACATCTCCTCAGTCTCTTTTTCAGAGAAACGAATTCCCTAAGTGCATAATCCTACACCTAATGTCATCATCTTTGTACTGAAGAATTATCTACATTTATTTGTATTTCCAGAGGCTTCCCCTGACAGAAGAATATCCTAGTCCCTATGAACCATTCATTGTGGTTTGGTGGGTAATTGCGGGGTGTTTCAGCTTTGTACTTTCCATTGGTAACATCTGCTTTTCTCATATGCTTTAGTTATATAGAAAAGATCTCTAGAGGATGTCAAATGCCCTTATTCCTTTCCTGGATATTCTTTAAAGTATATTTTCAAACTTCCCCACTAATTAAATTCTTCCTTTTCCTTTTCCTGTTTAAAAACTTCATTGTGTTATGCAAAATAGAGGCCTTGATTTCAGGGAAATGGGCTACATTATCATTTACTCCTTGAATTGTCAAGATAGGAAGTGATTCCACCAAATAAGAACAGAGACATGCATAAAATCTACACTCTTTTCGGCAATCCAGTCAGTCAAGTTCAATATGAAGTAGAAGCTGGGGTTTGTGAAGAGGTGGAAAAGAGACCAGAACATACTCGTCTGTTGCATATGTGGTGATGCTTGATCTTCACCTACCAATTTTTAAATAATCTATAGTAACTGGGCTGAAGATGACAAGTTGTTTTCTTATCCATTCTTTGGTCCATTCAATTCATTTACAGTTGAAATACATTGAACACCTCCTAAAACTTGGACCTGACCACGTTTGCCTCGTACATTTGCATCTCGGTTGCTAACCCCTGTTCTGAATAGGTGTCCATAATCATCCAACTTTAGGGTATTCATCTATAAATATTTCTCCAAATAGCCTATGGGTTCACTAGCACTGGTTATAATGGTGTCTCCTTACAACCTGTATCAGCCATTTCCAAGGAAGATTAGTTATTAAAATGCCATTACAAATTTTAAAAGTTTTGGGATCTGAATAATAATTTTTTGCCTCACATTTGAAGGACTATTCTTTAGAAAGAAGTCAGCTATATGTCAATCAGAATAAGCCTAAAAGGCAACATGCTTAAATTTACTTTGAATGAAATGTAACTGACATGATATCAGTTTAATAACAGATTGTATTTCAGCCGTAGTGATCACATAAGCAATTAGTAAATGCCAAATGGAGTTTGTTTTGATATATGATATCTTAACCATATCTTATGTTGAAAATACACTTCCTGGTTAGAAAACTAGCTGAGTCTCTAACATGCATCCCTCAAAATTATTCATAATAATTGTTTTTCTAGATTTTCTTGCCCCAATGATTTGGTTCTAAATTATTTTGCTTTAATTTTATATTACTCTAAATTCCAATTTTTTACTCAAGTTTTAAATGATCTTTATCATTTCCAGCAATAATCACAGCCAGTGTTTTTGAGAACTTATTTGTCAAACTGTGCTAATTTAAAACTTTACATGGATCATCTTACTTAAACATCACCAAAATCCTATAAAAGAGTAATTTCATTATCTCCATTTTATATTTGAGAAAAATTGAAATACAGAGAAGTCAAGTTACATGAACAGTGGTAAGTCTAGTATTCAAACCCACATCAGTCTGAGTCTAAGTCAGCATTCTTATCCACGATCCTATTATTTGCTGACTAAGTGACAAAGTGACCCAAAGTGACAGCCGACTCTGCTTCCTTGACATGCCACTTGACTAACTTTCCACCCTGCTGGTTCAAATGAGCTGCATGGTGTGCTGTGTTTCTCAGCAACTAGCTTCTGCCATGCATCTAGCTCTCCGAATTTTCACCTCTTTCCTAATTTAATTCCCAGCTTGTTTTCTCCCCAGTCACTTATGTCTTGTTCCAACATCTGCTCTGATGGACTTTGGAGAGGATGATGTTCTTATTTCACTCACCCACAGGGACTGCTCCCTAATCCCAGCAAGGTGACTGAACACTGACTAGTTTTGGATACACCTGTTTCTGTATTACTTGTGTCGCCAATCCTATAAAAAAATGGAAAACTATAAAAGAGCATATGAAATGGCATAATGTCCATCCCTGAACTGGTTTGACTGATACATTGGTTTGGGAGGTGGAGGGGATGGTTTTGAAATAGATAAGGTCTGAAAGTTGTGATTCTACATTGCTGGAAAGAATTAGAATCTCTCAGTTTATTCCATACTTACATTTAGGCTGTTTTTAATTTTCACGCAGTCCCCTTATAGTTACTTTCAGGGCCTCCCTCTCCCTAATATGGTTTGATTTATTAGTTTTTATAAATTATAAATGTAACATATAGTTTTTGGTACAGGTCAAAAAAAGAAAAGGTGAATAAAGAAAAAAGTAATTTTCCACTCTTCTTGAGAAAGCCAATCATATCAATTGGACATATATCGTACCAACATTTTTCTATGGTCTTACAAACATGTGTTTATTATTTATATAATCAATTGCATGTATATGTGTGTATATATGTACATAATATATATTATATTTTTTCTGTTTTGTTTTTAATGAAAATGGTTGTCCTAGATATTGTACAAGAATCATACAAGCAATAAGTAACTTATTTTTTTAACAGCTGCATGATATTCCACCTTGTGGATACAACAGCCTCCTTCTGAGGATAGTCAAGCTGTCTCTAAATTATTGTCACTACAACCAAGGCATAGGATATTTTGGGCTAATGCTTTTAATTTTTAAGATACACGTGTATAATACTAAAAATGGCTGAGCATCATAAAAGAAAAGCCACGGTCTCAGGAAAAATTTATAACAAAGAGCTACAAAAAATATTTTTCCTGTAAGACTGTTCTTCCAATACTTCTATTTCCACTCTGCTGATGACAGGACTTATTTATTAAAGACTAAAGTTTTACTAATAGTCCTTTTATTATTATTATTATTTTTAAAAGATTTTATTTATTTATTTGACACAGAGAGATTACAAATAGGCAGAGAGGCAGGCAGAGAGAGAGAGGAGGAAGCAGGCTCCCCGCTGAGCAGGGAGCCCGATGTGGGCCTCGATTCCAGGACCCTGAGATCATGACCTGAGCCGAAAGCAGAGGCTTTAACCCACTGAGCCACCCAGGCGCCCCTTAATAATCCTTTTAAAATTATAAACTCAAGTTGCTTATTCCTTATCAACCATTACTTATCAAAGAATGTTAGAAAACATTTCCAGGATTTGGTTCCCAACAACACCGACTAACTATGCTGAGGACGGCTTCATGTTTTGTGAATAAATCTATTTGAAATTCCTTTTTTTAAAAAAATTTTTAGTGATTTATTCCATGAATTACCTAGATATAGAAATTATATTAATGCTACTAGTGGAGGAGAGAGAAAAACCTGAAAAGAAATTGGATTTTCAGGGATGAAAACGTGGAACGCTAAATAGTTCCCTAGCATTTAGCCTAAATTTTCTAGTTTTAAGTAGCTCTTCATATTTCATTTCACCATATGACATGTACTCAAGATGGATGAATGTGGCAGGTGCTGCATTTATACTTCCTCCAAAATTACCCAGTAGCAATTTATAATTCAGCAGACTTCATTATATTAGTAACTTTGTATTATTTGTATCAACTAGCTTATCTTTCTAAGTGTCATGGATTCTCTATGGTTGAGGCTCGACCTATAGCTACCTTTTGTTTTCAATGGGTTATTTTATCAAAATTTAAGCTGTTGGTCCTGATCTTCCATGGGTTGTTTCGGTGCTTGTAAATAATACTCTTTTATCTTCTTCCTTTTCTAATTATATCAATTCGAGGCACTTGGGCTTAAATTAAATTAAGGGAGACATATTTGGACGGATATAAACAGACTAGACATTTATATGTGCAAATTGGCTAACTATACTTCTAACATCCATTTATTTCTGTATTTAGCCTAGAATGTGGAAACAGATGTAGCAGTAATGATCCCAAATGTTTTTAAAAAGTTGGATAATATTGGAGCAGTATCTGGCTAAATCTGAAGGAGAAAACAGAATTGACATTGATTGACAACCCTGACTTTGAAAATAATCGATGAATCTTTTTAACGCAAATTAAAAAAGAGGGCGCCTGGGTGGCTCAGTGGGTTAAAGCCTCTGCTTTCGGCTCAGGTCATGATCTCAGGGTCCTGGGATCGAGACCTGCATCGGGCTCTCTGTTCAGCAGGGAGCCTGATTCCTCCTCTCCTTGTCTCTCTGCCTGCCTCTCTGCCTACTTGAAATCTCTCTCTCTGTGTCAAATAAATAAATAAAATCTTTAAAAAAAAATTAGAAAAGAAATAGAGGTTCAATCCCACATTTTGTCAACGATGCCCAAATCTGTTATTATACATGTCCTTTAATTAATTAATTAATTTTTAAAAGATTTTATTTATGTATTTGACAGAGAGAGAGAGAGAGAGAGAGAGAGAGAGGTCATAAGCAGGCAGGGAAGCAGGCTTCCCACCGAGCACAGAGCACAACATGGGGCTCGATTCCAGGACCCTGAGATCATGACCTGAGCCAAAGGCAACCCACTGAGCCACCCAGGCGCCCCTGTAAATGTCCCTTAAGCATAAATCTTCTCTTGATAAATGAAGAAACAAGTATTATAAACCATGGCAATTTCACCAGTGGCTAAAACTCTAACAAGCAAAGTCTGTACATTGTCTGGACTAATGTTTTACTCAGAAAAATTTTTGAATAAAATTGTGTTTGTTAAGCTTGACAGGGAGGTGGGGAGAGCATAGGGCTCTGTAGAGCAAACACATTAGCAAATCACTTAAAAAACTCAATATACCAACTATAAATTAAAAAAAAATCTAGTCATTAAAAGACCATAGATGGGTTTCCATAAATTTCAAACTTAATCCTCTACAACTTGGAAGTAACAGTATCAAATTTCTCAACAGTATTTTAAATTCTGCTACTTTCTTCCATTATTTATTTGAAAATGTGATCTTTCAATGTATAGCTGCTGTTTATAATCATCAAAAAACATTTATGAACTTGTATGCTATATGCTTGCAGCACTCAAGCTAGATTTACTTTTTGCTGCAAGGCGGTGAATGAAAAATTTCCATTCAAGATAAATCCAAGCCCAACAGAGTATTTATGTATAAACTATCACTTTTCTACTCTCCCAGTAATCAGTTTCTATCCTGTTCAAATCTCACAATCTTTTTGACCTGCAGTTTCATCATGTACACATTTTGGAACACTTACAGGCAAAATGGCGGGGTGAGCTTATGTTGGAAAACACACCCCTTCATTACAAATATGTAGAGTTACAGAAAAACTATTAAAATTATATAGCTGGGTTTCAAAAGAAGACAGTTAAATTTCCAGGTGCTAGAAACCAAGCAGGAACCAGCAGCGGTAGGTAGGAGCTGGAGCTCTGTGGGGCACAAGGCAAGGAGACTAACCACGTCAAGCTCAGGCTGAGAAGGAATGAAGCCACACAGCTGATACCCTTGTCCCTTGCTGGAAAGGAAAGGAAAATGGCAAACCACTGTGGGACACAGTTAGGCGATCTTTCAGAAAATAAAACAGATGCTTATTACCTCACCCAGGAATTTTACGCCAGGTATTTTTCCATGAGAAATAACATGTCTGCAGACACATGTAAGGATCAACATAGATGTTCACAGAAGTAAAAAGTGAAAAAATAAAAACAAGCAAGATATCCATCAACTGGTGAGTGGATAAACAGTGGGTTACATCCATACAATGCACTACTATCCAGTAATACAAGGAATGAACTATTGATAACATGTAAAACATGGATAAATCTCAGAAGCATCATGGTGTGCCAATGAAGCCAGAAACAAAACAGTACATACTGTATGGTTCTACCTATCTGAAATTCTAGAAAAAGACATAACTAGTTTGTAATGATGGAAAGGATATCAGTACTTGCCTAGGGCTGGGGCAGGATAAATGACTGCAAGGGGTTAAGAGAAAACTTGTTTGGGTACTGGGAATGTTCCATACATTAAATGCATGCTTCTTTTTACTGGATGGAAATTATATCTCAACAGCACTGATTATGAAAATTTAAAAAAATTTAATTACCACAGAAGATGTGCTCACAGAAAAATGTTGCAAAGAACACAAAGAAATCAAATGCTTTGGAAGACTGTCAATAGATGCAGGATGCTGGATAAATCATATCCAAGCCCAAATAAAAGCAGGGACTTGGAATGGGTATATGTTCTACTACTATGGAGTTACATATATGTATTATATATCTTACATACGTGTATACTCATGCCTTAAATATGTTCATAAATATATTCATATCTTAAATTTATTTTTGTTTTTAAAAATCTTTTGTCCGTTTTATTTGAGAAAATAGAGAGAGAGAGACAGAGCAAATACACACGAGGGTCTTCTAGATCTTACACTCTCTTAAAAAAAGAAATCTGCTTATGATATAGATTGGACTATAGGGCTGCTTCAGCACGACTAATAATATGTTTATATGACAACTGCGCATGCTGGCAAGACAAGTGCTTGAACAAATACTGATGGGAAATATTTTATATGTAACATGCTCTAATCAGTAGTTGGGAATTCTATAATATTATATGGTCTCCCTTTTTTTGTGCAGAATACATGAGATATCCACATCGAGTTGAAGAGGTTAGAAAAAGGGAGATCATCTTTTCCCAGAGAGTGGGCCATGTTTCCTAATTGTTTTCTGAATGATTTTAGTTGTTACACAAATGAACTTCCAATCAAAGAAGTCATTTTTTGTGCAATTCCCTTTTAATTCCCTGATAATTATGTCAAGGAGAAAGTCTAAATTTGGTGCTATCACATCTTCAATCCTCCCTAATATTTACTAAACTCGCTCTCTTTTTATGAGAAAGCAGAATCAGAATCAGTACCTTTGGCAGAGAAAAATACCTAGCAAACATTTTTTAAAAAAATATTTACTTGACATTTTATTCTCTTCATAGTTACTTTTTATTTGTATCAATAATTGTTTCCATTTACTGAATTTGTGTTTCATGTGTAAAATTTCTAGTATTTTCTACTTCCCCTTCCTTTATTCTATTCTGAAAATCTATGAGGACGCAAACCTAAGTAGGACAACAAAACCAAAACCAAAAAATCTGCTTTAGCAGTTTTAAAAACACAGACATAATTTGCAAGATTTAAAATCTAAAACGTTAGCATTCTTCAAGTTTTCTGACACTATTTTTGTTAAAATGAAGCAAAATGGAATATACTCACTCACACATAACAGACAATTTTTCAACAAAACAAAAACTTTTCCAACTTCTGCTTTAAAAATACTGACTAAACTGATTTGTGTCTGACTCATAGCTGATACTTTGAATTGAGGAAGTTGCACTCCTTTTGAAATAGTAGGAAAAGGTCAGTCTTTATCCTTGGGGGAGTCTGATGTCAGTAGGGTTAAATGGCCTAAAATTCAGTGTTTTTAAAGTTACCTAAAATATAAGAAAAAGAAACAAATGGAACAGAGTAAATAATATTAAAAAGCCACAGGTTACTAAAATCTTTGTTACCTATTGAGAATAGATTCCTTTCTAAAATGACTTAATTTTTACATAATAGAATCTCATTAGATTTGTGATATTTATTTCACTTTTTTTCCTGGGAGACTAGATTTTAAAACCTAGTATACTATCATATACTTAAAGATGCCTAATAAATACCCTTGGTAAAAGAGTGAGATTATTTTAAAATATTGATGAAAAGTTTTAGGAAACAGCTTTACCCAAAAAAATAGCTTTACATTTATTCCCAGATTTATCTTAGTAACATTTATTAAACTAATCATCCATGTACTATTGACTAATATTATGTTCTATGACATGTATACCAAACCAGAAATTTGAAGAAGTGTCCTCTATTAAATAGCTTAACTTTTAGTTAATTATGTAAACTTGAGAAAACAACTTCTGGTTTAATGACTTCAGTTATAGGGCACTTGGGTGGTTCAGTAGGCTCTGTCTGCTTTGAGCTCAGGTCATGATCCCAGGCTCCTGAGATCAAGCCCCGTGTGGGGCTCTCTGTGCAGTCAGGAACTGGTTTTCTCCCTCTCCTCCCCTGCTTGTGGTCTCTCTCACTATCTCTGTTTCTGTCTCTCCCAAATAAATAAATAAAATCTTTAAAAATATTTAATTTTACTTACGACAAACCTATTTTAATTCCTTGGAAAAATCTTACCCTTTCTGTTCTATTCTTATGCAGAAGACTTGGGGGGAGGGGAAGAATTTTTTTTCTCTGCTCCATTCAGTGCAGTTTCACTAACTTCTAGATTTTCTTTTTTTTTTTTTTTTTCATTCAATCTCTGTCCAGGAGAGATACTCCCCTTGTCTTACCTACATTTTACAGCAATATTTTCTTGTAGAATTTTGTTCACGGATTATCTATATCCATTGATGTAGAGATTTTGATGTCCTAAATCTCAAGAAGTGAAATAAAGCTTTCCCCCTCACATCTCTAATGACATTTTTTTTAGTCTAAAATAATAAAACTATTCTGGTTCATTTTAGCAGAATCAGTATGTTGTCATGTGAAATATTGTACTTCTAATTAGTCAGGGGATAAGACTAGGTATTAAAGATTACTGAATAGGCAGGAGAAAGTCAGGATTACTGAAAGGCAGGAGAAATAGGCTAGGTTTAGTCACAATACTATTTCTAATTCTTGAAACTTACAACGGTCATTGGGACAGCTTTTCCTGTAAGATTTCAGTAACAACTGAATTTATTTATCACTTAAGAGTGAAACTGTTTGAGACAGAAGAACTGGCTGGTATTACATGGGATGTCTGAGTATAAGGTTAATAACAACAACAAAACTTGCAAGGAGAAAAAAACTATACAGTAATTAACAGGATTTCAATGTGTTCATTCATTTTTTCTTTGGGTAACTTTCTTATAGGAATAATTCTCTCGAGACTAGGTTGAAATGCAATTTGAAATCAGTTTGAGTATAATTTTGATGAGACTGATTTTCCTTTTTTTTCAGCCTTCTTCGTTCAGTTTAAGCTTTCTATATCTTTTTTCTCCTACAAGCCAGATGGGTCTCAGCTAAAAGACAACGTATTTAATTAAGCATGCCACCATCCAAGAAATCTTTATGTGAAGCGTTAAGGGTTTGATGCTAAGGGTTTTAGCAAGGTCACGTTGCTATTTTAAGTTGAAATAAAGTTTAAAAATATTTAATGTAATATATAACAGAAATGTATTTATTTAAATTAAAATCAAATATCAGTTTTTTAATTCAAACTTCTTACTACTTTTTTTTCCCCCACATTCTTGAGAAAGTTTTGTCACACCTAGGAATAGGTGTTGTTTGTTAGTGTGTATTTAGGCGTGATATAGTAATCCTTACTCAGTGGAGAAAAATAATAAAGGGAAGAATTCCTAGAAACTAGGGAATCACTTTTTAATTTCCAAATGAAGACAAATTTGTAGAAAATCTCTTTAAGTGGTTAAATGACAGAGTTGGGTAGGATATAAGAAAGAACATTTACCAATAGGATTTTCAAAATAAAAATGGTGAGCTATATTTTATCTTTCCTACAGGTATTTAAATTTGTTTTCTTCTTTGAATATGAGAACAAACAGTATATACCCTTATAGGTTTCCTTCTAGTTTGCCTGTTAATTCCATTATATTTTAATAATCTTTACTGAACCTGGAAATATAAAGAAGGGAAAAAATAAATCTAATATTTTTCTAAAGTACAATAGTTAAGCAAACATGTAGTTATATATATTTTTAATGTATTAAACATATAAGTATTTATATATTAAAGCACATTTCAAAGCATTTTCATAGTGTTAGTACACCAGATTGAAGCCAATTACTTTAAAAAACTAGCTTATGATTTTGATCATTAGGTTTTCAAATTTTATAGTTTTTTCAGTGACATATTTTAGGTTTAAAGGAGATTCCCTTACCTGAAAATAAGTAAAACTATTGTAAAATACAAATATTTTATATACATATATTTTATATATATATACAAATATTTAGTGAACAAAAACATTTATTTCTATAGAACCCATTTAGTGAATATTTATACATTCTAGTAAATATTACCTATAAGTTTTTTGTAATATTATATTAGCAAAATGTTCTCCTTATTCTATATTATTAAGTGCAATGTTTAATTGTATAATGAATCTAGAAATTCATTTTGGATGGAAACACCACATGGTGGCAGTGTTTCCTAAGAAACTGGTTAAGTATGGTCACCTTACAAGGATTAGTGCTTTTTATAAACTGCTCTATTTTTTTGTGTGTCTGTCAAATTGGTCATGTATTTCAACTGTTAAAAGTGTGTACTGGGTTCTTAAGGGTGAAAGTGATAAATTCTTTTTATTGTATAAATTGTCTTATGTATGCAGAGGCTATGGCAATGACTTTCATAAGTATTGGAAAACTTAGAAAAAAAAATTGTTGGATTTGGATTGCTGACTGATACTCTGTACATTTGCTTACAGATGAAAAGCAACAGAAGAGGGGCGCCTGGGTGGCTCAGTCAGGTAAGTGTCTGCCTTCAGCTCAGGTCATGATCCGCGGGTCCTGGGATTGAGCCCTGCTTTGGACTCCCCACTTCGTGGGGAGTCTGCTTCTCCCTCTGTCTCATCTGCTGCTCATATGGGTGCGCCCCCCCTCCAATAAATAAATAAATCTTTAAAAAAAAGCAACAGAATTGAATAATAAATATTAACCTAGAGGTTAGAATTTCCCACCAATTGTATTTTTAGTATACATAGCAGTGGTTGATTGAATAATGGTGAGTGCTTTAAAGTGAGAAAGCATTTAAGGTTTCACAGGGCAGATTTATACACTCAGGTCACTGAAAGCTGCAGGACATGATTGAGGAACTGCTAAAATAGAACCTCCCTCTTTTCCTACTGCCATATCCTTTCTTTGCCCCAAATGTCTCACTGAATATTTTCTATCCTGTTTAAATAATGAATTCAGTGACATTTGACCCTTGAACATGTGGAGGTTAGGGGCATCAACTCCTTCATAGTAAAAAATTGGCATATAGCATTTGACCCCCCTAAAACTTAACTACTAATATCGTATTGTTGACGGAAAGCCTTACCAAAAACAAACGGTAGACTAACACATACTTTGTATGCTATATGGATTCTATACCACATTCTTACAGTAAAGTGTACTGGAGAAAAAATGTTATTAAGAAAGTCATAAGAAGGGGCGCCTGGGTGGCTCAGTGGGTTAAAGCCTCTGTCTTCGGCTCAGGTCATGATCTCAGGGTCCTGGGATCGAGCCCCGCATTGGGCTCCCTGCTCAGCGGGGAGCTTGCTTCCTTCTCTCTCTCTGCCTGCCTCTCTGCCTACTTGTAATCTCTCTCTCTCTGTGTCAAATCAATCAATAAATAAAATCTTAAAAAAAAAAGAACATCATAAGAAAAACACATTTACAGTATTTACTGCATTTATCAAGAAAAATTCATGTATAAGTGGACATGCACAGTTCAAACCCATGTGTTCCCCACTGTCTGAGACCTTAAGATGTATATATATTTGAAGAAATTTTCTTCATTTTCTACTTTGTTCTGTATGGGATAGCTTACACATCAATGGTGCACAAAGCTGTGACTAAATTGCTATGGGACTTTATGGTCTTGGGACATATAAGATGATGTAAGGAATGTTTTTTTGCATTTGTGTCATTTATGTATTTAATTAATCCATAAAACCAGTCATGGTAAGCTGGATACATATTAACTTGACAGAAAGGGAATTTCTGCCAATAATGGGAAATGATTCCCCTATAAAGGAATGAAAGCCTGATTCACTGGGGGTTAATACATAAACCTCTCCCCAGGTCTGGGTTCTTCATCTCTTGGGTTCACTGCTATATCCATGTACCTGCTGAGTGTCTGATGGGAAGTAGGTGCTCCATAAATATTTTGAATAAATGGAACAAATAAATCTTTGAACTTCTAACAAAATAAAGCAAAAAGATTTTTCTGTTAAGGACTATAGTGAAAGACGGCATGACATTGGAATAAGATCTGGAAGAATAAATAAATAACTCATTTCATTTTAAAAGCTAGAGTTCCAATTTCTGGATCTTCAATAAACAGAACATGAAAATGTGTTTAAAAATTTTTTAATTGGGTACAGTAAAAGTTAGCTGGAATTATAATTTCATGATATTTGTATACAAAGTAGAGATATATTGCCCATATCCTTTAAGAAGATACTTTACAAGGAGTATACAGTTATTTGGAAGATATTTTTTTTCCCACAAAGAAATAAAGAACAATACAAGGTCAGGTGTGGGGATGAAGAGCCATTAAATTCTGAACATTAATATGCCTGGGTGGCTTAGTGGGTTAAGCGTCTGCCCTGGCCTCAAGTTATGATCCTGGGGTCTCGGGATGGAGTCCCACATCAGGATCCTTGCTCGTCGGGAGCTGGCTCCTCCCTCTCTCTGCCTGCTCTGCCTGCTGCTCCCCCTGCTTGTACGTTCTCTCTCTGACAAACAAATAAATGAAATCTTTAAAGAAAGATATGACCTGAATGTGCCTCTGCCTGGAGCTTAAAAATTCTGATCCAGAATGACCCAGGTATCATTGCAATGATGCCAATGATGAATGCTAGGATGATGGTTGGGGGTAATGGAAGTATTTTGATTTAGTTAATTTTGACCATTTGCCTTTGAGCATTTATTCAATTTTAGTTGCTGTTTAGGATTAGGGAGCTTCCTGTTGGCTTTTTGTTTTTACTATTTTTTTTCTTTCACTGATGATAAAAGTCCTCTCAATAATGAACCCCTTCTTATTGGGTTGAGCATTTGGAAGCTTTTTGCAAGCAAGTGGGGACAAGTTATACATAGTCTCCAATCTCTGGCATGAGGATGGTAGGCAGAAGGAAGGCACACATCTCGCCCTGCTTTCCTTTCCTATCCTTGTCTCCCTCTTGCTCACTTGGTGTCTGCTGACTTCCTGCTCTCTTCCACTACCTCAAGTTGGCTTTCACATTCTCCTTTCTTCTCAGTTATCAATGCCTGACCCCAGGGCAGCCTGTGGGGAAGGAGTTCCCAAAATAAAAAGAATAAATTCTTGTGAGAGGCTCTGAGGTGATTGTGGAAGCGCCCAGACTCGGGCAGGCTTTCATGACTGAAAATCCAACACTGCCCCTGCTAGCTGTGTGATTTTTAGGCAAATGACTTCACCTCTTTGTGCCTCAGTTTCGTCATGTGTACAAGAGTATTTACCCGCTGGGAGGACTGAATGAATTTTATAGATAAAGCTTTTGGCAGAAGAGCTGGCACATTTGACTGCTAGCTTTATTAGGGGCAGAATTTTAGACATCCGTGTGGAGGAGGCAAGTGTTGTGAGGACCTTGGGGGCTTGAGCCTCCTTGACATTACACCCTTCATAGGTCCCCTGCTTTACCTGAGAATAAGGCCTCCTGCAACTGGGACCTGGCTGAATTCATTACCATCTGTTCTTTCTGGATTTGAAGTTTAAAAGACAACACATTTTGACCAGAAAACTTCCCTCAAAACACAAACAGATGTTCCAAAAGTCTTTGAAGTTATAATATGCTGAAGCATTTTCTAATATGAGGAAATCAATTATACACTATGCTTCAAAATATTTGCTTTTTTAATAAGCAGTCACAAAGTTTGCTATCGAGAAGTGTATACTCATATGCATTTCTGATCTTTAAACATAATGTTAGAGTTCCTCCAGTATAAATATTGATGATAAAATGTGAATTTTTTTCTTTATGGGAAAATTGATGCTTTATTCTTATGTATTTTTTATTTCTAAGTTTTAAAAAAGGAAACTATTCTCAGTTGAGATTTACTTGGTCTTCCTATAAAATGCATTAGTAAGGCAATTTGGTACCAATATTAATATGTATTAGTTTTAATTTTATAGTAATATTAAAGCAATTTTATATCAACTGGCTCATTATAGGGTTGGTAAATCTGTGACTTCTTTTTAATTCCAGTATAGTTAACATACAGTGTGACACTAGTTTCAGGAATCAAAAGTTATGGGGCCTATTACAAAAATGAAAATCTGGAGCCCTTTGTTTAAAAATTATTTAGAGGGCGCCTGGGTGGCTCAGTGGGTTAAAGCCTCTGCTTTCGGCTCAGGTCATGATCTCAGGGTCCTGGGATCGAGGCCCGCATCGGGCTCCCTGCTCAGCAGGGAGCCTGCTTCCCCTTCTCTCTCTGCCTGCCTCTACCTCCTTGTGATCTCTCTCCCTCTGTGAAATAAATAAAGAAAATCTTTAAAAAAAATAAATAAAATAAAAACATTAAAAAAAATTAAAAAATAAAAATTATTTAGAGTTTCAAGATGACAATGTCAGAGCATTAAGCCAAGCACAGGTAACACACCCACGAAGCTGGCCCTTGTCTTTGTTCTGCACCCAGGCAGTGTGGGAGACTGAGTTGTTCTTCCTTGCCTCTTCCCTTTGAAGGAGAAAAAAAACAATCTTCAGAAATAAATGGGAATCTTTGTGAAATGAGTATCTATTATACAATGCCTATTGCCAAGTTCTTGGTAGATTCTGAGAGCCTAGTCTGTGATTACTTGGTTGTGGTTTTAAACAACATTCTTAAGACTAAACGAACAGTACTTATTTATATCCTGGTAGAGTATGACAATCATTCCCAAATATTAAGTGTCTACCATTTAAAAGAACTTTGGAAAACCATGAGTTTATTGTTTCCTTAACCAAATCATTCGTCTCTTTTAATCAGTAAAAGCGTGTAGACCACTTACTCTTTCATGCAAAACATAAGCACTATGGCCAATACCCTAGATCACCAAGGTGGCCTTTTCTGATTGGTAACAGATTTGACAACTCACGTCAGTCTGATCAGTGTTCTCCGGCTCCAGACCAGGCTGTTAGCCACACATAGAGAAGCGTATGAAAAACTTGGAATGTAGACTATTTTGGAATTCTCTTAGTACCACCTTTTCTCCCCATGAGAGACACGATTTCTTTCTTTCTTTTCTGCCAAGTACAGAGTATACTATATGTAGTTTTTCTGATCAGATAATCTCCTCTTTATGTAGTAACATGTTGAGCTCATGAGCTTTGGAATTGTTTTCATTAATGCTGGATGAACATTGTTGGGACTGAAATATGTTAAAGACAGCAATATAATGCTGTACTTTCATAATTATTGGCATAAATGAAAGCTTTCATTCTATAGCTTCTCATCTCTACTATTTTCTCACCTTGCTTAGGTAATTTCATGTGCAATGTGGGAAGATAGAGGTTTTTTGTATTGTATACATGTTATACTTCTTAATTCATAGTAAACTTTCTACATATTGGTAGTTGTGAATTTAAAGCCACACATCACTGTGGTAACTTTCAAATAATAATCTCAGACAGAGATGAGATGCCCTACTTAGACAGCATGTGTTCTGGATACAGTGGATGGATTGGTTCTGGGCCAATACCTGAGTCATAGCCAAGTGGGCTCCTGTGGAATCCAAGTAGGTAGCATAAGATTGACCCCATCGTTGAAATGAGTCACTAAATCACATAAGAATGTGATAAATTTTGGAGGATTAGAATTTGGTAAATATAAGTCTCTAGGAAGCTGACTATAACTTTTCCCTTTCAGTTAAGACAATGATTAAGGAAAGAATAATTAATGCATATAAACATATCCAAACCTACTCTCTCCATCCTGAATGGCTTAGTAGACTTCGACTTTGTGACCTTATGCAGAACCCACAGAAACTTTATAACTAGTAACCTACACAACAGGTTCTATTAATTAAATTATCCATTAACATCTGTGTCATTATTGGAAATTGGAAAATTAAGCTGAAATCAGCAAATTTTAATTGGGACCACATATAAGGTATATCTGGATTGTATTTAACAGGTAGGAGCAAGGAGAGTGAGGTATGCATAACACAAATCAAACTGGTAGTGCAGTTATTAGGCTAATGTGTAGCAAAGCAGTTTATAATAAATAGTAGTTTGAGAAACTAGTTAAGGTTCAGCTCAAAATAAGGTACGAAAAATGCTGAGTCAAAATCCAAGAGTAACACCACATTATACCTGGTTCACAGTGACTACAATAAATATTTGTTGACCCTGAGAGGAGACATGGTGTTTTCATTCACATTTTAAGGGGTTAATCAGCAAACCATTCCTCTTCTCTGCTTTACTTTCCCACACCTACACTAATGTCCCCTTCTCTGCTTTAATTCTATCAAATTCTAATTTCAAGAATTCTGCATATGGGTTTTGATTATACCCATTTACAAGGACTGAAATATAAGTTTCTATTCCTATCATTAGTTGACAAAGTAATCTGAGAAGTCAAACCCTTTAGGAGCTCAAGCTGTTAGAAGGAAGGTTTTTGTGACCCCCGTGAGAACACATTCACATCATTTTCTTAAACGATCATAATAGCACGAATTTCTAAACTTGTAAGAATGTAAACATTAAAGTGAAAAGAAGGCATCTGAATATTATAAAAGCTCTAAATCTAACATTTATTTCTAGATATTTATTGTCTTTCACGTGAAGTAAATACCTCAGCTAATTTATTTCACCACTTCTATTGTTTTCTAGAGGCTAACAACTCATATCTTCAAGTATTCAGCATTTTTCAGAGTGACGGATATTTATTTATTTATTTTAAATATTTTATTTCTTTGACAGAGAGAGAGAGACAGCCAGAGTGGGAACACAAGCAGAGGGAGAGGGAGAAGCAGGCTTCCCACCAAACACGGAGCCCAATACTGGGCTCGATCCCAGGACCCTGGGATCATGACCCAAGCCGAAGGCAGACACCCAAGAACTGAGCCACCCAGGCGTCCCCAGTGTGACTGATATTTATTTATAGAAGAGAAAAAAAGAGTAAATATTCAAGATATATAAGGAACTCCTACAACTTAAGGGCAACAAAACAAAAACCTCACTTTTTGAAATGAGTGAAAGACCTGAATAGACTTTTCTTTACGAAAACATATAAATGGCCAACAGCTTTGTGAAAAGGTGCCCAACATTACTAATCATCAGGAAAATGCAAAACACAACTCTAAGTGGGTATCACCTCACATCTCTTAAAATGGCTATTCTCAAAAACTCAAAAGATAAGTATCTTCAAGACTGTGGGGGAAAAGGGAACCCTTACACTATTGGTGGGAATGTAAATTGGTACAGCACCATGGAAAACACTTTGGAGGCTCCTAAAAACATAAAATTTAATCCAGCAGTCCCACTCCTTGGTATATACCCTAAAGAATAGCAATCAAGGACTCAAAAGAGATATATCTGCATTCCCATGTTCACTGCAGCACTACTGAGAATTATAAAGACTTGCAAACAACTTAAACGTCCATCAACAGATGCGTGGACAAAGAAAATGCGGTCTATACGTATAATGGGATATTATAAGGCCTTTAGAAGGGAAGAAATGCAGTCATTTGGGACCACGTGGATAAGCCTGGAAGACACTACGCTAAGTGAAACAGGCCAGATAGAGAACAACAACTACTTCATGACACCGCTGATAACAGGACTCTATGTCAAAGTTGTGGAAGCAGAGAGTAAAATCTTGCTTACTAGGAGATACTAGGGAGGAAGAATTGGAAGTGTTTGTCAAAGGTACAAAGTCTCAGTTTTTCAAGATGAATAAATCCTAGAGATCTACTGTACAGCATAGGACATGTAGGGAATACTATATTGTATACTTAAACATTTGTTAAGAGGGTAGATCTTACATTAAAACATTCTTACCACCAAAAAAACCTGGGAGGGAGGACACATTTAGAGCTAATAAGCTTATAACACTGTCTATGGTGACAGTTTTACAGATGTATACTTATCTTCAGACTCATTAAGATGTACACATTAAACATGGACTGGTTTTTGGACATCATATTTCAAAAACGTTTTAGAAGCCCAGTTTAAAAAACTTCCCCAGAGACTTAAGAACTAGCCCAGAAGTAAATAATATAACAACATTAAAGTTCTCTTTTTCAAATGCCAGTTAAAAATTTGTGGATTAACTAACGCTGTCCATCTCCCCTATAAAACATCTTAATACTCAGAACAAGTGAAATGAGAGAATCCAGTAGACTGCTACTTCAATTGTCCCTATTTTCTGCTGGCCTTAGTAGAGTTGTGTGCTGAAATGTAGGTCACTTGCATTTACTATTATAATCATGTAATTTAGTTAAAAAAAACTTATGAATCAAGAAACACATGCACAAAAAAAAGCTGTTATTTCTCCTGAAATAATCCAAATGCTTTGGGAAACAAACAATGTAAATTTGGTATTGATTTACACACAGCAAAGACAACTGTAAAAGATGGAGGGAAGTATCTAGAAATCTATAGGTAAGCATTTAGATTGTAACTTTTTCTTAAATTTTATTTTAAAGAAATGGGAAAAGAGAGATGCTGTATCATGGGTGTGAAAAATACAAGAAAGATGTTGCAAAATTATAATCAGTGGGCATATCCTCTGAGGAAAGGTGTGGCCCTAGACCAAAAGATTGGGGAAAGAATGTACGTTTACATGTTTTAAATTTTTAGCAGTTGCTGAATATAAGTAAACGTAAATCTAAATACATTACTTGCTTTACTTAAAATCACTCCTGGGTTCTCTGCACCTTAAGTTCTAGGCCACTGAAGCCACTTCTAGTAGAGACTGCTGGTTGTCCATCTAATATGTATTGTTTCTGTTCCTACTAACAGCATCTTGATTTTATCCAAGGTAACAATGTATCCTATTAAGATTCCCAGGGTCTTTTACTCTTGTGGTGATCATGTGCTGAATTGTTGCCAAGGAGACTTAAGAGGAAACTACTCAGTACATTAAACCGGCTTGTTTCCCATGATGCATGGCTTTTTTCACTCTTTGTTCTTCCCCTTTGACCTGCCTGAAATGCCAGCTTGATGCCTGGAGCTGTGGCTGCCCTCTTGAGAGCATAAGGCTGAGGGGCTTCTGTAGGAATGCTGAACCAGAATGTTACACAGTTTGTGATTACAAGTGAAGTTAACTTACTTTACTACATCCCTAGTTTGCTTGCCTCTGGACTTCCTTTACATTTGACAGAAAACCCCCCTCAAATTCCTAGTTTAAGTCCCTGCTATTTGTTTAGTTTTTAGCAGTATACTACGATTTCTACCTGATGGCTGACTCTTGCAAATGATGTGCTGATAGCGGATGTGCGTTCTTGGGTCAGAGTGTTGGGCTGGACATATGGCACACTCACTCTCTGTATGACCCAGAGAGCTTCCTTAATTCTCGGTACCTCAGTTCCCTCAACTACAAAAGGGGGTTATAATAATCATTCTCATAGAATTTTTGGATCAAGCAAATGGGATAATCCATGTAAATTGCTTAACACTTATCTGTAGTAAGTGCTCAGTAAATGCTACTGTTAACAAGGTCAAAAATGACCTCTGACTTTATAAATCTAGTAAGTTTTCAGTATTTACTTGAATTTGGAAATTTTTTCTTACTAAAGTACATTTCTTTCTTTTTGGAATTTTCTAGCTGCATATAATTGGATCTAAATAAGCCTCTCTTTAGAATACAGGCAAAAATACAGGACATGATAAGGTCATGAACAATGGATTCTGGGTAGAAAATCTTGTAAAACTCTGGTGTAACAAGTAGAATTTCACAAGCCAAAAATACCAGCATGTAAAATGTAACTTAATTTTTTTTTCCTATTTGATTTCTGCTTCTGAGACTCCATTCTTCTTGATATGGAAAAACTAGATACACACTTGTAAATTCAGTGAAATTCAGCTAATATCTCCATTACTTCATGTTGAAAACGTGAAACAGGACTGTTTCTTCTGTGTCCTTCCCCTTTTCCTCGGGGTTGATTTTACCTCCATTGGCAGTGTTTGTGCTGGAAGGCAGTCTCTCACAATCATTAATAAGGCATCAGCTAGGAGGGGATACTCAGCAGTCCTGGTTCTGTGCTGGCATCCTTTGAAAAGTAAGTCATTTCACTGTCCCTCAATCATGCTATTCTTCATGTCATGAAATCAAATTCTTCTTCTTTACGTGGTCCACCCCTCACCTTTTGCTTCTGAATGATGCAAGTCTTTTTTTTTTTCTCCTCAGAGAGATTCCTGTAGACATGCTTGACTTCTGTTCTTTCTCAGCCAATTTTCAAACTCCGCCCCCCCCCATTGCTACAGGGCACTCTCCCGGAAATCTGAGATTCCAAGGGGCTCCAAGCTCTTCAGGGGCCTTTCATTCTCTTACTGACACACCCGTGCACCTGCCTCGGTTCTCTGACTTTCATGCCACATGGAATTAATGACGCTGGTGAAGCTGTCAACTCTGAATTTCCAGATGAACCAGGGAGGCCCATGTCTGATCCTGTCTGGGACAGCCACAGCCCAGACAGGGCTGATTCATACCTCTGCCTAGGTCTTACCCCCTCTTTAGCTGGGGGTAGTTTACAGAGGAAACAGATGAAATGCTTGACTCCGTCTCTCCTCTAAGGTTCTTCTTTCTCTCCAGCTCCTGGGATCTTAATCCTGGGAATTGTCGTCGAAGTCAGAATAAAACATTTATGTCTGATAATCCCTTCCGATCATTTTGTATTACACTTCTATTAAAGCCCTTCATCTTTATGGATGTTCATAATTATTTTATAAACAATCTCTGGGTATATGAAAAGTGTATGTTCTCTGTTCAAAGGATGAACTGTTTTAGGTCTGTTTTAGGTCTCCTATCTTGCAGCAAGTTTGAAATAAAACTCTGACATATGCGCATATCTAAATTTCCTGAAAAGATTTTTAACAGTTTAACTGAAACCATATCTGGCATTCATATAACCATGCCTACTTTTTTTTTCAAATTTTTTTTCAAGGTTCCAAGATTCATTGTTTATGCACCACACCCAGTGCTCCCTGCAATCCATGCCCTCTTTAATACCCACCACCAGGCTCACCCTTCCCCCCACCCCCCTCCCCTCCAAAACCCTCAGTTTGCTCCTCAGAGTCCACAGTCTCTCATGGTTCATATCCCCTTCGGATTTCCATGCCTACTTTCTTTTCATTTGCCTAGTAATTAATTAGCCAATTTCCGGTTTTCAATCATTTTTGAAAGAACTTTATATCAAGTGCCCTCTTTTGGTACATGGCATAGTTGGCATTAGGTTTTTACTTCTGATAGACTAATTTTAATGATAATTCCTTCCATCCTGATTTAGATTTCCTTTCCGTTTGTTTTTAGAAAAATTGTCCAAGACCTGAAAACGTGGCAAATGGATTGCTGAGTGCCTTATCCTCTCATTGAAGCCCTCAGCTGTGTTTTAGCAGGCTCGACTTGTGATTGATGGCTTCTTTAGGGAAGTTGTCCTTGAACTCCTTAATTGTAGAAAGGAGTTCTGCAAAAATAATACATTTTCCTGTTAAGGTAGCCACCTGTCTCCTTCAGTCGTTCTATAGGCTGACTGTATTCTGCTTATGCTGACTCTAGCACACTCTGGCTGCTAGCCCCTCTGCAGGACTACTGTTTTTAATTTGTTGGCTCTTTGGCTGTCAAGCTATAAATGGTGGGGATCCTACTGGTGATGAGAGGTGAAGTGACCTTCTGCCATGAGCCAGTGGCATAGGGTCTGCTGAAGAACCATCTCCTCTGCTCGCTGAGCGCCTGCCCACCCTTGGGAGAAGCGAAGACTCAGTCCACCCATTGCCGAATGAACCCACCCAGAGGTCTCTGTGAGGTAAGCTGTTCCAAGTCTCTGTTTCCTCATGATCCTCACCCTGAGGCTTCAAAACTCTTCTTCAGGTGTTCACCAAGCCATCAGGAGGTGGAGATACTGGGGAATACAACTTCAATTTCCTCCTTAGGGAGTGACTCAGAGCACGCGGCGTCATTTTCTCGCAGATTTCCAGGAACCCAAGCAGTTTTCATTTGGAACTGGTGGTAGAACTAAAGGGCGTTGTTCAGGTAATCACCTTTCCAGAATCTCCTCGCAAACTCAGGTTTTGATTTTAAAAACCAAGGTATTAGATATTTTGTTTTCTAGTTTATTCAATAACAATTCTCTCACAACTGGCACCCTCTTATCTAACTGCCCCAGTTGGTAGAAGGCCACCAGAAAAACAGAAAAAAGAGCATATCAATGAACACTTCATATAACTTACTATTCTGACAGTGTGCTTATTGTGCAAACAAGTGCCTGCATCTGGGCCCAAGATAGGACTTGCACAGACATAATGGGGAGAGCTGGCAGACACTGCTGCTGGGGGAAGAAAGATCTGGTGAAAGCATCTCAGCAGGTAGTTGGTGAGCAGGGCTTTCCTAGGAAAGGGATAGAATGCAGGCACAAATACAGGGTGAAACAAATTGGCTGGGGGTGTCAGACGTATTTTAAGCAAGGAAAAAGGAAACATACAGTCTTAAAGCCAAATATCAATTCAAGAAAAGCAGGAGAAATTTTCCCATTGGGTTATTTGGAGAGCCCCATTGGTAAGTAGGATGAAATCTGCAGAAGTTCTAATGGTTATTTGCCATCTGAGAACCTAAAGTACATTTCAGCTCAGTCACAAGCTAATTGGGTAACTTGGGAGTAGATATTTGAAGCTTTTTAGATTTAATTTATCATCTTCCAAATGAGGTATTTGATCAGATTAGCCTTTAAGATCCTGACTAAATCCAAATTCAACGATTCTTGATAGGTCATACACTCATATACACACATGTGGGAATGTGTGCACACTTCTTTCTCTCTCTCTCTCCACTTCAACTCAGCTTCCTTGCTGTGGATGGTTTAGAATTTAAATGGGAAGTGATGGAGAGAGGTGCTATTCTGGCCCTCCAGGTACCTATAACTGTACTTCAATGGAACTTTATTTTTTATTTTTAAATTTAAATTCTATTAATTAACATATAATATATTGTTAGTTTCAGAGGTAGAGGTCAGTGATTCATCAGCCTTATGTAATACCCTGTGGTCATTACATGCCCTCCTTAATATCCATCACCCAGGTATCCCGTCCCTCCCCCCTCCCCCCCTCCAGCAACCCTCAGTTTGTTTTCTATGTTTAAGAGTCTCTTATGGTTTATCTCCCTCTCCGATTTTGTTCTGTTTTATTTTTTCTTCTCTTTCCCTATATTCCTCTCTTTTGTTTCTTAAATTACACATGAGTAAAATCATATAATTGTCTTTCTCTGATTGACTTATTTCACTTAGCATAACACCTTCTAGTTCTATCCAAGTCATTGCAAATGACAAGATTTCTTTTTTTTTGATGGCGGAGTCGTATTCCATTATATATATAACATCTTCATTATCCACTCCTCTGTCGATGGACATCTGGGCTCTTTCCATAACTTGGCTATTGTGGACATTGCTGCTATAAACAATGGGGTGTGGGTGCCCCTTCGGATCACTACATTTGTATCTTTGGGGTAAATACACAGTAGTGCAACTGCTGGGTTTTATGGTAGCTCTATTTTAACTTTTTGAGGAACCTTCATAATGTTTCCCAGGGTGGCTGCACCAGCTTGCATTCCCACCAACAGTGTAGGAGGATTCCCCTTTCTTTGCATCCTTGCCAACATCCGTCATTTCCTGACTTGTTAATTTTAGCCATTCTGACTGGTGTGAGGTGGTATCTCACTGTGGTTTTGATTTGGATTTCCCTGATCCCAAGTGATGTTGAACATTTTTTCCTGTGTCTGTTGGCCATTCAACAATGGAACTTTAAGAGAGGTTATGTATTTATATGAAGGCAATGTATTTCACACTTGGGCATACTGTTCTGAAGGCTTTACTGAGTACCATAAACGCTGCCAGATTTGAGTGAGGCCTAGATTACAGAGGACTTGATGCAGGTGCAGGCAGAGGTGGAAGAAACCTTGGCACCTGGGCCGTATGATCTGTCAGATCCTATGATATTAGGGCACCTGTGATAGGGAAGATGCTGTGTGGGGTTGATGGCTAGCTCCAGTAGGATAAGTGCAGTGTAGACCTCTGTGGTTTCTGGAGTAAGGCCATTGTATCTGAGCATTTAAAAAACAGCTCCTATTGTGTTTACCAGACCTTAGTAGAGACCAAGCTCCTGACAATGAGAGACCAAGTGGCCCTGTGTCCAGAACTTTCCATCATAAGCTGGCTTCTGTCAGACCTACTAAATCAGATCAGTGTATCAAAAGATGGAAATGGTATATCTGGAATCAGTCATGAGCAGGGCAAGAGGACACAGTGAGCTACATGGACAGGTGGCCCAACTTGTGGATGGTTCAAGTGGATGAACCTAAAAGATTTAGAAGACCTATGACCATAAATTGTGAAGATCTCTGTATCACATGTTGGTTCTCACTGTCCACCATGGAGGAAGCACTAAACAGTCAAGTAGATAAATCACTTTCTGTCATTGACCAACCATGTGCTAGCACAACGTAGTGCACTGATAGCATAACCCATGGCGGCAGGGATGGAGGCTATGTGTGGGCTCAAGGGCATGGCCTCCCATTTACTGAGACTGATATAGCTCCTGCTGTTGTTCCATGTTCAACCTGTTAGCAATAGAAACCAATGGTGAGTCCTTGATATGGCACCTCTTTTGAGAATACCTATTAGCCACTTGGTAGTAATTTAATACACCGGACCCCTTCTATACTGGAAGGGGAAAGAATAATCTTGACAGAAATAGACACATATTCTTGTTTATCTTTTTTGTGTGTAGGGCATCAGCCAGGATCACTATCTGAGAGTGAACAGAGTACTTGATCCAAAACAGAGGATCTGGCATAATATTCAAGGAATGCACTTTGCAAACAAGGAATGTGGTGGTGAGAATTGTGAACATGGAATTCACTGGCTCTATCACATAACATGTCAAGGAGAAGCTGATGACCCAATAAAGTGATAGAACTTCCTTAAAAACAGTTGGATTGAGACAAATTCACTCATTAAATTCACTCATTTTTAAGTATTCAATTAATTTAAGCATATTTAGAGATTGTATAGCCATGTCCTCAATCTAATTTAGAACATTTTTATCACCCCCCAAAACCCCTCATCTCCACTTACAGTCACTGACCATTCCCATCCCTTGAATGCATTTAACATGATTTTTGGCACATTTGTTGCATCAGCTTAGAAATGATAACTTGCAAAGATAAGGTACCACCTTCTTAAAGGCAGGATATACCCTAAATGAATGGCCACATGTCTCCAGTGGGTAGAATACATGGATCTTGGGACCAATTGATAGAAGTAGGATCATATTATCACAGTGGTCCACTTGGGAAATTTGTGCTTTCTGTGACTGCAACTCAAGATAATGCGGTTCTAGAGATTTTGATGCCTGAGAAGGAATGTTTTCACTGGGAAACACAACAAAAGTCTCATTAAATTTTTAACTATGGCTGTTACCCAGCCACTTTAGGTGTCTTTATTCACTAGATTAGGAGGGGACATTGACTTGATCATTAGGAAAAAGTATGGTTGTTGCTACATTGGAGTCAGGGAAGAATAAGATTTGGACCCAGGTGATCCCCTGGGGTGCCTATTGGTTTTCCTCTGTCAAATTTTGACAGTAAGTGGACATGTTCAGCAGCCATGATCCAAGAAGGGCATGGTTTCCAAAAATTCAGGCCCCTCAGAGCAGAAACTCTTAAACATCCAACCAAATAAGTCACCTAGACCGGAGGTAGTTGCTAAAGATGTAATTAACCTAGAATTGATCACACAGGAAGAAAAGGATATGTAACTTGTGCCACCATCCTTTTTCTCTTCTCCCAGGAAATGAGACCAATCAGAATCCTGGAGGAGCTGTATCTGGAGTAAATGTATATAAAGCAAGTGGATCCAAAAGGTGCAATGCTGAGCTGTAGTGGACACTGTAGTTCAGCACCCAGAGTCCTTCTGGGATGATCTGTTCATCTCCTTACCTGCTGGGAGTGTTGCCTGCTGATGGCTGAGTTGAATCCCTGCCCTGAAATTTCCCTCAACCAGGAGAACTGCTTGGGCCATGGTTACACTCCCTCTCTAGGGCCATTCCACATCCAGTCGCTGGTCTATGCACAAGTACAAAGGCCTGAGCCCTTCTCTTAATTGAAGCTTTCTTTGAAGCACAGTTTCAGGTTCACAGCTCCCTATGGGAGTGACTGAGACCTCAAATCACAGGATATGTGCTCCCTTTGCCTAAACCCACCTCCCTCACTGCATTGCAGGTGCAGCTCCCAAGGTTCTCTGTAGAACCTGACCACATCAAACATTCTAATTTGACTTTTTAAATGCCAGGGTATACCTTGGGTCTACCCAAAATCCTGATGTAAGCAACTGACAATTTATTTATTAAATGTAACTACAGTAAGCTATCCAAAGAGGTAATTCAGCCCCACTACCCCTCCCCTATGTTTCTGGCTAAGCAAGATTCCTTTCTTGATTTATTTAAAAAATCGACTCAATTTTCTAAATCCTAATCTACAAAAGAGTGCCCTTTCAAACTGCATGTCTTTTTAACTACTAATCTCATGAGTTTTATCTTATTTCATTATGAGAATTGACAGGGAACTTGGTAGAACATGGAATCATTAATGGATTGCAATATTTTATACATTGTTGCAAGTTAAATCTTTTTTTATCATGGTTAGCTGTATAGTCAATTACATGACCACTTGTTTCTATTTGGTAGAGTTATGGCTCGATTTTTTGTAAGGGACAAATCATTCACACTTCATCAGTTAACCAGATAAGAAGTCTGCCCTGCATTGTGTTAGAAAAAACTTACCATAGCTAGCCTTACTATTATTAATCTATTATATCATATGTTTACATGTGGAAGTCTTGTACTTGTTACTTTCTCCCTCTTAAATATACTTCATTATTTTCCCAAAGATTTTTCTTTATTTATTTGAGAGAGAGCGGAAGAGAGAGAGAGAGAGATTGAGAGAGAGCATGAGTGTGGGGGAGAGGCAGAGGGAGAGGGCAAGGGACAAGCAGACTCCCCGTTGAGCACAGAGCCTGACTTGGAGCTTGGTCCCAGGACTCTGAGACCATGACCTGAGCCGAAGTCAGACACTTAACTAACTGAGGCACACAGGCACTCTTAAATATACTTAAAAAAGAATTCAAAACTATGTGACCTGGCACCTTGATTAGTCCATAATTTAGTAGTACATAATTAAAAAAATAAAACCCACATACCTCTGTGAAACACACACACACAAACACACACACACAATCCCCCCCACACAAACACACACATTCACATCTACCGTAGAATTCCTTAAACACACCAACATCATAACCATGGAAAAACACTTAATAGTGTACTTCTAGTACATAACTAAGACTTTGGTAATTTTGGTGCAGGGATTTCCTACAGGGATAACTTTGGTGCAGGGATAATCTACAAATAGAACACAATGAAGAGTATTTTACCAAAATGTCAATCGAAAATGGAATAGGAGAGCCAACACACAGAGCAATAACTAAATAGAAATGTGAATGGATTATCTATATCTTCAGCAACAAAATAGGTTAACTTTCACAAGCATAACGTTGAGAGAAAGAAGCCTGTAAAAGAGTACTTATGTGTTTCCATTTATATCAAGTAAGAGGTCCAGAAAAATTAATTTATTCTTTTAAAAGTCAGTATAGTGGTTTGCCTTGATGGTATAGTGACTGCAAGGGCCATTGGTGTTTGTTTGTTTTTTGGTCTGGGAGCTGGTTATATAGACGAGTGCTCTATGCCAGTGCACAGAGTAATATGCTAACTCCGCTCATCTGTATGTGTGCTTATGTCAGTACAAACAAGAAAAAAACATCTCTCATCTTTTGTTGAAGAAAAAACACCTATGTATATATCAGTATCCCTTTGACTTTTTAGGTGATATCAATTACCTTTTGCTTACCTGTATTCTTGTCACCGCACTGTAGAAGATGTCTTACCCTTGTTACTAGTGTACATATTTCTGGCATTTCACATCCATTATTTCTGGAAAACATAACATCAAAATCTTTGTTACTCTTTTCAGCCCTCAGCACTCTGGGGATATGCAGCCAGGGATATGCAGACCCATGTGTCATCAGATTCATCTCTGGATACTCTGACTCACTTGGTCTGGGTCTGGGTCGTAGCCTCCAAGTGTCCCTGGTATATCTGCTATGGGGCCAGGAGCATGAAACTGCTGGACCATGGTAAAGATAGCATTAACATATTTCTGTAGCTGTCCTGACAGTAGAAAGGTTAGGGATTTGAACTTTCAAAGTCATATTGGGCCATCTGCTCCAAAATTACTTCCTGGCCCTCAGCACTCTGATACATTGCATCTGAGTGTAGGTGGGAGGTAGGGAATCTCAAGATTTTTTTAACAAGCATCCCAGATAATCTGTGTATTTGTTAAAATTTAAGAAATATTGTTCCTATATCTGTACATTTCTTTCTTTCCAAAGAGGAAAGATAAATTACTATAGCACAAAGTACTGCCATGCTATTGTTCCAAAATACTTTGTCCCAACTTTTCAGCATCTCATTTTTTTAAAAAAGATTTTATTTATTTATTTATTTATTTATTTATTTGTCAGAGAGAGAGAGAGCACAAGCAGGCAGAGTGGCAGGTAGAGGCAGATTCTTTGCCGAGCAACGAGCCCTATGCGGGACTCGATCCCAGGACCCTGGGATCATGACCTGAGCCGAAGGCAGCTGCTTAACCAACTGAGCCACCCAGGCATCCCAAGCATCTCATTTTTTATAAGCTATTTATCCGTTGCTGAAATGGAGCAAGTGTAAAAGTGAGACTTAAAAGAGTTACCTAGGTGTCCCTTAGCAATTTACAATTCAAGCAAATTACTTTTGACCAGTTTTTTTCAGGAGAAAGAAAAAAAAAGGCATTTGTCTGTCTTACCAGAAAATGTAACAAGGTTTTAAAACAGAGACGGAAAATGGCCGCAGCACATGCCCACTGTTGTTCTAGAGAGATTGAAGGCAAATTACTCTCTACTGCTGTCGGAATGGCAATTCACTTAAACTTTTATGTGTGTTTGTGGGTTAACAATTCATGACAGATGACAGAAGCAAATAGAGGATGTTTTTTTTTTGCCCTCTTATCAATGATATTCTTATTAAAAATACTTGGTAGTTTTTCATAGTCCCAGTAGAATGAAGTAATTTAACTTCCGTGTCGATAGATAAGTTCCATTCATATTAAATGACTCCTGGTAGTATTTAATAAATGTTTCCAAAACAGCTTACATACAGCATTCATTAACAAAATATCCAGTAATCACTTCTAAGGAAATCAGGATAGAATTTCAGTTTCATTCTGTTGAACCCAAACATTATGGCTAAAAAGGGGCTACATGTCTTTCAAGGGGTTTTGCAACATAAATGACAAAGCTCTGCTCCGTTTCCTGATTTCTAGGGCTTACAGCAAGCCATTACCTTTACTCCCGAGTTTCCCTTTTTCCTGAGTGCTCATGTAATAAAAAGAAAGCTGAGGGAAGCTTAAAAAGAAAGCTGCTGCAACCATCTCCCCTAACGAGAAGACAAGTAAAACTGAAGACAAGTTTCCTGAATAAAAACTATTGATGCTGAAAATTATCTAATTTACTTTGATCTGATGCCAGCTGTTAAATCCATAAAACAAATCACCTTCAAAGCAATTCAAGTTTTAAGCTTTATGAAGATTTTTGGGGAGACAAGATGTATAAGGTATGCTGTCCAAAGACAACTGGGTATTTTAATTTTATCATGATCATCTTCACTTAAATAAGTAATAATAACAAACAGAGGCTGCATATGGGCTCTTTGGGCCACAAGTATCTACCTCTGAAAATGTCTAAGATTGACCAAATGGGAACCAAACTCTCCTTCGGGGAGTATCTTGAAAACCATGAACACTCCACTCTCTTTTTTTAATATGGTATCCATAATTGATGACCTTCTATTTTATGTCATTCCTCTAATGGAAAAGAGTTCTCTCTTTCTTCTTGTCTCTACACATATGAGGAAGCTGTTTGTGGGTACATGAATTGGGGGGGAAAGTGGAAGAAAAACTTAATGAATGAAATATTATCATATGAAATTCTCAAAGAAGCAGGCCAGAGTTAAAAATCACTTAATTTATGAGTAGGGAAACTAATTCTAAGCGACATTCAGCAGGAGACCAAGGAGTAACAGCATGGAATTATATTGCTACAAGAACCAATACTCAGGTCTTTTCCGTTTGTGAAACTATGTTAGTCACAGCCAATGAAAAGATTGGAAAGTTGTGTGCAGAATACATGATGCTCTTTTTTATTTTTATTTTTTTTACCATGTGCTCTAATTATGGGGACCGAGATATCATCTGACAGATGGTTTAATACAGACAATTTAATAACTGAGCTGTTATGTATGCTTGTTGGAAATATTAACACATTTAAAGCAAGTTCTAATATACATTTTGTTGCTGTGTGGTCACTTTCCTTCATTATATGAGTTTTATCTAGGTTAACAAAGAACAGAGTAGGATCCTTTATATGACCACCATGGGATTAGGAAATAATTCTTCTTTTAAGAAAACAATTAGTCATTTGGGGAACATATTAGCTTCCTACTTTTTAATAAACCAACTTGAAGTATTGGCTAGGATTGTCCACGTCAGGAAATTACAACTTTAATTTTTTGAAAGAAGGAAGAATTAAACTGCTTTCCAAGAATCTTTGTAAAAACAAACAAACAAACGAAACGAGCTAAGGAATGATGGGAACATTATGACCACCTTGGGATTCAGGATCCTTATCAGCAACAAGAGATGGTTAATGGTCAAGGTTTCCTCAGCATTTTGAGTCTACTCTTAGGGGGCTATAAAAATAGGATGTAGGATCTTTTACTTTGGTCTGTGTGTGGGAAAGACATAATAAATAAGTAAAGGTACAATTAATTTGGGGGGTTTGCTACGTTGGGGATTTTTTTTGCCAAGCCTGAAAGAATCCATTTCTGTGTCCTTAATACAGAAGGTGACTGAAGCCCAGGAAACCTAACAGAATCATTGTGACTCAGTGATAAGGAACTAAAACAATGTTTCCTAGATTATAGACTCAGTTTTTCAGACAAGTGAAAATAAAAAAATTTATGTATGTTCATATTAGGTTATTTCTAGGGGATTTTAAATGTCATACTGGCACCATCTATAGATATTTAAGGTGAAGTACACCCACAACTACTTCATTTGATAATTCATCCCTCCCTTGTATTGAAGCCCAGTATTATTAATTTCCATTAACCGGCAGAGATCCTGAACCACACTTCAATGTAAACCACAACTAGCATTTGTCTAGTTGGGCTACAAACCATTCCTGCAAACCTGATTCTTTCTTCTGACAATTTACATCCTGGACACATAATGTCTATGCCTTTAGTCTACTTTTTAGAATTTCTGCAACTTTTATAAAATATTAAAATTTCATTTTTAATGATGAGTAGCAAATCATTTTAACATTTAAATCATAATTTAAAGTTTCATTTTAATGATGAGCTCCACTAAGGATATTTTAGAGTTTTGAATGGAGAATTTTTCTTTTAGCACCTTTCCTGAAAATTTCACTGTTCAAATGCAAAAGTCACCCCACAATGAAAGACACGTTCTACATGGATATTGTGAAGCAAAAAACAAGAAAATAATTTGCTTTTCAGAAGAGTGACCTTACTGATGTATAAGAAAAAAAGTATATAGTTGAGTCTTTGTTTTGTGGGATTAGGTTGCTTAGTAATCTAGTTTTCTAGGCACGGGGTGACTGCATTAATCAGAATGTATGACAAAGACAGTATATTTGTCAAAAAGTTTTGAAGAACAGAGGAGGGGAAAACCACTTTACGTTTAATTAAAGAAATTCAAAGAAGAATCTGTCTGAAATAATTTCTGTTGGAGGAAGGAGGGGGAAAAAGCCCTGCATTTTTCAATGCGCTTTCAGGAACTGTTTGTTAAATCCGGCTCCATGACCAAACTATAGTAAATGGAATAATAACCATTTGGTGTAAACTGAATCTGAGAAATCAAATAGATGACTTTCATAAACAAAAACATGTCTCTGAACTTACTCTTCTTGCTATTTATTAACACTTTCTTTCATTGCTTTACCTGTTCGGAACGGTTACTTCAGAAGAAAAGCAATAAATAACACACCAGCTCTACAGATGATTCTTTGTTTCCCTCATCCTGTTTTAGGTTGTTAAATAGTAAACCACCAAGGATTTTGGCTTTTATTTCCCATACAGCAACATTTCAGCATTCATCAACTGTAAGAAACTCTCATCTCTGGATATGACTTAAATATTTTCAGATACTTCCAATTAACAGGGGAAAGCATATAAGGAATCCCATTGAATATGGAATATGGTAATTATATCATATTAGACAAATTGAGTCATCAGAAGGAGACTGGCAACTGAGGCACTCTGATAAATTATGTTTTTCTGCCTAACTGAAACCTAATTTCCAAATCTTTCTTATGCTTAATTTTACTCAAAATTTGCTGATTCATTTTCAGTATGTATTCTATGTTAGCTATAGAAGTAGGTATAGATACTTCGACTAACTATATAGTAATGTCTGGATATATTCCATTCATTTCTATTTATTCATAATCCTAAAATATGAACTTATTTTTTAAGGCTTTGCTTGTCTTTTCTCAAAGTGACAGGTTCACTAAAATTGTAGTTAAAATCTGAAATTAAGTGTTACAGATACTTTCATTTATAAATAACAATGATTTGCAAAGGTGCTATCAATTGTTTTGCATTTATAACGGTATTTTTTAAAATACAGGAGATGCTTGGAAGTATTTCCTTAAATATTACAAATATTCTATAACTCCATTTGAACTATTACCAAAAAGACTCATTTAAAAATATGAATCCAACTTTAGAACTTTGAAATACTGTATCTTGGAAAACCCATTTATAGGCGCAGTCATGGTAAATTTCAACTTAGTTCTGTTGAAACTATCACAGACTCTGAAGTTCAGTATTCTTTACACGTAAATGTTACCTCATAACCCCCTCCAGAGCTCCCTGGGTGTAATCTGAGACTGGCTGGAAGCAAGCAAATGTCACTCGAGAGTGGTAGGTGGAAGGTGTTAATAAGCAAAGAGAAGTTACATGTAAGTCTTATCTTGGGCTGCAGCAAGTTGAGTGGGTACGCACACCCACCCACCACATTCTAAAAGTTTATATAGAGGCCTTAACTGAGTTCAGTCATGTATACTGTGCGTGTATCAAAAGGCTATGTCCTTGGAGCGGCATTTGGGAGCAGGAAAGGCAAGTGAAACCCTCATGCTAAGGAAAGGATGGGGTAAGGAGCCTCCCATTGCCCGATCTAGCTAACTTGTCAACCAGGGCTCACATCTTCTCAATGACTTGTGGCAACAAGAAAGCTTTCCTATTCTACTGCTCTTATTAATCTATTTCTTTATATGGGATCATCCATATACTATTCCACTTCTTTTGAATGCTTCTGGAAAATATGTTTACATATTGCCCTTTAAAATACGCCTCACTGGGGCTCCTGGATGGCTCAGTCGGTTAAGTGTCTGACTCTTGATTTTGGCTAAGGTCATGATCTCAGGGTCGTGAGATGAGCCCCCAGGAGGGCTCTGTGCGGGCACTGGAGACTTCTTAACATTCTCTCTCTCCCTCTCCCTCTGCACAGCCCCCACCTCCCCCAACCCCTCATGTGCAGATGTGCACACACTCCCTAAAAATAAAATAATAAAATTAAATAAAATAAACCCTCACTATTCTTCAAATGAGAGGAGAGATTCCTCAGCATTCTCCTAGAAGCATGATTCTATCTGGGAATGTCCAGGTAGGTTTCTGTGAGGTGGGGAGAAAGCCTGGAAGCTAGACTGGCAGCCCCTGAATTTGAAAATCTGTAGAAGCAAATGTTCTTTAGGACTGATCAGCACTATCCCTGGTAGCAGTGTTAAACTCACCAGGATAAAGAGCTCTTTTTCCACTCCTTCGTTCTTTGTTGCCACATCCCTTTAGTTTTTTTCTTTTTTTTTTTTTAAGATTTTATTTACTTATTTGACACACACACACACACACAGAGATCACAAGTAGGCAGAGAGGCAGACAGAGAGAGAGGAGGAGGCAGGCTCCCTGCTGAGCAGAGAGCCCCATGCGGGGCTCGATCCCAGGACCCTGAGATCATGACCTGAGCAAAAGGCAGAGGCTTTAACCTACTGAGCCACCCAAGTGCCCCCTTTTAGTATTTTTTTCTTTCCATATACTCAGTTATTGCCTAATATTACATTTTTCTGGATAATGTGATATTTTATGCAAATGTACATTAAGCACAGACCGATGGCAATGTCTAAATAACCCCCTAGAATGGTATCTCTAGTAGGTCTCCCACACTTAGCTCTTCTGTCACGTATTCGTGCTGTACCAGGAAAAATGAGTCAGATAATTTGATGAGTAAACTATTACAGAGACATACAGTGGAGAATTAGATTCCAAATTTATATGACAAAACTTTAAAACATTTTCATCAAAAAATTAATTTACAGCCTCACCATTGGAACTATTTTTTCTCCATCCTTTTAAACATTCACATAGGCCTCTGCATTGTCATTATAATTACCTTTTATATGCCATTCTGTTATTTTTTCTGAATAATATTTAGGCTTAAGAGCTTCTGAATTATTTTTTAGAATATAAAAATCTGGCATTCACTGAGCACTTACTATATTACAGGTGCTAAGCTACATGTATCACACCTACTTTCTTATTTACACAAAATAGTTGAGAGGTGGTTATTAATATGCTACATACTGAAGATTGGAACAGTGAAGTAATTCACTCAACATCACACAGGTAGCAAGTGATAGATAAAGGATTTATAACCAGATGGTCTAACCTTAGAACTTATGTCCTCAATTAATATGCTCTATTGCTTCTCACAACTAAAAATGTATGTTAAAGAAATAAAGACCAGATAATTTCAAGGGTTGAAGAATTATAATCACATAAAGTTTATGTTAGGGATCTAAATGAATAAATTCTTAACCCTTTTACAATGTTACTTCCTATTTCTCCATCCTCTCTACCCCCCAAAAAGAAATAGCTTTGAGGATGTAACTTGGTATTCCAGAGTTTCTAGACTATTCTTTCCCCTGGGTTTCAGGACATATAAGAAAAGGAATAAACTGGGCACCTGGGTGGCTCAGTGGGTTAAAGCCTCTGCCTTTTGCTCAGGTCATGATCTCAGGGTCCTGGGATCGAGCCCCGCATCGGGCTCCCTGCTCATCGGGGAGCCTGCTTCCTCCTCTCTCTCTCTCTGCCTCTCTGCCTACTTGTGATCTCTCTCTGTCAGATAATAAATAAATTTGTAAAAAAGAAAAAAAAAAGAAAAGGAATAAACCAGAATTAGTCTACATAATGCCAGGGATCAGGGGTGGAAGCAAGAGTATCTGTGGGTGAATTTCCATAAGAGTGATTAAAACATGTTTAAGTTCATCAAGCTAAATAAATCCACCCACACGGTTAATCAATTTTACAAAAGAATCTACTGACAGCTGTGGGTGTTAGTTATGAATATAGAAAGGGATTTTTTTTAATAGCAACAATTACCTATTTTAAAAAACCCTGGAAGTTATTTCAAAACACATTTTTAGAAGATCTCTTTGGCCTTAAGGAAAAGACAGATTTTATTTTTTAATTTTTTAAAAATATTTTATTTTTAAGTAATCTCTACACCCAATGAATTTACAACCCTGAGATTAAGGGTTGCATGCTCAACTGACTGAACCAGCCAGGTGCCTCAAAACAGCTTTTATTTTTGAAAGGAATTATTTTCCAACTCAAATGTTTTTATTTTCTCTCTAGAAAATATTAGAATATTCAAGTTTCCGATATGTGCTTAGGAATTCCCATGTCACATCCCTGAGTCTATCTTTGTATCTTAAGAAAGAAATAGGATTTTAAAAGTTTTAATGCCTTGTTACACTACGGGGATTAGTGCCTACAAAATGCCCATTGGTTAAATGCCACCTAAAAATTAGGAAAAATGAAAAGGAACTTATGGAGTACATCCTACTGTTCTAATGGCAACTTTTAGAAATTATTTATGTGTATCAAACTCTGAGACGGTTAGAGAATTGAATGGGGACATTTAAAAATAAAATTAGAAAATGTATGCTAGAAAGAAAAAGTAAACACTGGAGAGTTGACACTAGTTTTATTATTCTTAACTGCGGAAAATGAGAGATTTCTTCTCTCCAATTTTTAAAAAGAGAGGACGTTCATGTATGTTAAAAGGCATAAATGTATCAAACTAGAGCTATTTGATAAAATAGGAGAGTAAAATACTAGGACTTACCACCTGGACATTTAACAAATAGAAATCAGTCTTATTAAGAAAGCATTTCAGGGGTGCTTGGGGGCTCAGTCAGTTAGGTGTCTGACTCTTGATTTTGCCTCATATCATGTGATCTCAGGGTTGTGTGTTGGCTCCTCACTGAGCAGGGTGTCTGCTTGAGATTCTTTCCCTCTGCTCTCCCTCCCTCTCTGCCTCCAACCCCCACTTGTGCCCTCTCTCTCTCTCTCAAGAAAAAAAAAAAAGCCTTTTATAAAGGGGCCTGAGAACCTCTTCTGTAGTTTGCCTCACCCAAACATTAATCTATAATTAGAGGTCTTTGAGACCGTATGCAGACCCTAAAACAGTTATTTCAGAATGATCAGATCTCCAGTCTGCAATAAGAAAGCATGTATCATTTATTATGCAATTTCTTTAAGTGTAATTGTGTATAATCAAAGCCCTCTCACATGTTTGGGCCCTGTAGAGAGTTGGATAATCAAAGGTTATTTAAAGCCATTTAAATATTTGTTTAACTTACAACATACACGTGTGCATTTATTAGGTGTAGAATGAAGTCTTTTTCTGTATTTGTCCACTGTCTAGCATTCTGCCTCACCTTTCTTGAATAAACCATATATCTAATCCATATTTACAAGTTTTTCAGTTTTAGGGGTGCCTGGGTGGCTCAGTCAGTTAAGTGTCTGCCTTCAGCCAAGGTCATGATCCCAGGGTCCTGGGATGAAGCCCCGCATCGGGTTCCCTGCTCAGTGGGGAGCCTGCTTCGACCCCTCCTTGGGCCCTCTCTCACTCTCTCTCTCAAATAAATGAATAAAATCTTCACAAAAATAAATAAAAAATTTCAGTTTCAGTGTCCCAGTGTCTTTAATATGTAGAAAAAATTTACAGATTCTTACGAAGCTGAGTCCAGAATCATACTATATTTTTTTATGATTCTCTTATCTCCCCTCATTTTTTTTTTTACAATGGTTTCACTCTCACCTAATTCAATGGCTTCTTCTTCTTCTTCTTCTTCTTTTTTTCTTTTTTTTGTCCTAGACTTTATGGAGCCTTTCCAAAGCATTTAACTTTATTTGCATATAACGACTCTCTTGTCACACTTATATTTTTCAATTAATGCAGAATTTAATTAAATTATACAATTACAAAGATGATTCCACAGCAGGATACAGATTTAAGATAAAATAACATGGACCTGAAGAAAAAAAAGTCTTATCTCTCTCCAACAGAAAAACCTGGTTAGGCAGGTTTTTTAAGGCTCCCAAGGTGGCCAACAATCATTAGGGACAGCACCTCCTTCTAACTAGTTGCTCTTGTAGTCCCACCAGTGGTGTAAGATGACTGCTCTCATTCCTGCCATTACATCCATATTGCAGCCAGTAGCAGAAGCAGAAGGAGAAAGAAAAGTGTATGCTCCTTCAGCTTAATAACATGACCCATAATTTGCATGCATCACCTTAGCTTACTTAGTTACATCGGCACACCTAGCTGCAAAGGGGACTAGGAAATGTAGCCTTTAGCTGGGTGACCACGTGTTTACCAAAAATTTTACTGTTTTATAACCACTAGAGAATAGAAGAACAGGTACTGAAAGACATAAACCAGTCCCTGAAATATTCCAATCTTTTTGACCAGTGATTCTTTTGAAACCAAATGCTTTAGTAGATGTGTTCTGACTCTCCTCTGGTCATGCCACTGCACGTGGGGTGAAGTGCCACAGGTCAAGAGGACTTGCCTAACTGGAACCCTCTTCCCCTTCTAAACCTGACTACTCAGGGCTTCAGAATTCCCTGAATGGCCCTGGGCCTGCTTGTGACGCCTCAGGTACATCCTCTGAAAGGTAATGAAATGCACTTTAGGAGAATGAAAGCAGCTTGAGCAAGCAGGCTAGGAATCTCACACATGAGATGCTCCCTGTATAGACAGACCTAGAAGTGACAAGAGAATGGGAAACTGTATAAGCCAGGCTGCCCAGCAATGGAAATTCCCACTGCAGAACTGAGAAGAGTTAGAAAAATCTAAAATTGAATCTAGCCTTACAGATCATAACATAGGTAGTTTTGCCAAAGTCAGACTATGGTGTCAATTACCTATAGCTATGTAACAAACTATGGCAAAACCTTTGCTTTAAAGCAACAATTATTTTGATATAATCCCAATAGTTTATTTTTGCTATTATTTCCCTTGCCTTAGGAGATATAGCTAGAAAAATGTTGCTACAGTTGATGTCAGAGACTTTACTACGTGTGTTCTCTAGGATTTTAATGGTTTCAGGTCTCATGTTTAGGTGTTAATTCTTTTTTTTTTTTTAGGTCTTTAATCCATTCCGAGTTTATTTTTGTATATGGTATAAGAAATGCTCAAGTTTTATTCTTTTGCATGTAGCTGTCCAGTTTTCCCAACAGCATTTTTGAAGAGACTTTTGCACTTTGTATATTCTTGCCTTCTTTGCTATAGATTAAATTACCATATAAGTGTGGGTTTATCTGAACACTCTGTTCTGTTCCAGTGATCTACATGTCTTTTCTGTGCCAGTACCACACTGTTTTGATTACTTATATCTTGAATATATATCTTGAAGTCTGGAATTATGATAGCTCCAGTTTTGTTCTTTCTTAAGATTGCTTTGGCTATTTGGGTTTTTTTTTTTGTGGTCCTATATAAATTTAATATTTTACGATTTTGTGAAAAATTTTATTGCTATTTTATAGGGTTTATATTGAATCTGTATATTGCTTTAGTAATATGGACATTTTAACAATATTTTGTCCTCCAATCCATGAGCATGGACTATCTTTCATTTGCTTATGTTGTCTTCAATTTCTTTCATCAATGCTTTATACTTTCAGAGTGCAAGTCTTTCACCTTGGTTAAGTTTATTCTTAGGCATTTTATTCTTTTTGGTGTAACTGTAAATGGGACCGCTTTCTTAATTTCTCTTTCTGCTTATTCATTTTTAGCATATAGAAATGACACCAATTTCTGGATATTAATTTTGTATCCTGCAGCTATACTGAATTCATTTATTATCTCTAACAGGTTTTTTTGTGTGTGTGGGTTTTTAAGGGTTTTCTATGTGTAGTATCATGTTATCTGCAAATAGTGACAGTTTAACTTATTCTTCACCAATATGCAAACCTCATTTCCTTTTCTTGCTTGATTGCTATGGCTAGGACTTCCAGTACTATATTGAATAAAAGTGGAAAGAGTGGACATTCTTATCTTGTTTCTTAGAGGGAAAGTTCTCTGTTTTTCACCACTGACTATGATGTCTGCTCTGGGTTTTTCATATATGGCCTTTATTATGTTGAGGTATGTTCCTTCTAAAGAGGTATGTTCCTCTACTTTGTAGAGGGTTTTTATCATGAATGGATGTTGGATATTTCTCAGAAATTACCCATTTCTTCTAAGTTTGTCCAGTGTGTTAGCATATAATTTTTTGTAGTATTCTCTTATAATCCTTTGTATTTCTATAGTGTCAGTTGTTACTTCTCTCTCTTTTTTCCTGATTTTAATTACTTGGGTCCCTTTTCCTTTTTCCTTGGTAAGTCTGGCTAAGGGTTTATCAATTTTGTTTATCTTGTCAAAGAACTACCTCTTTGTTTCATTGATAATTTCTATTTTTTTTAGTCTATTTATTTCTACTCTGATCTTTATAATTCCCTTTCTTCTACTCACCTTGGGCTTTGTTTTTTTCCTACTTTGTTTAGGTATAAGGTTAGATTTTTTTTTGTTTCTTGTTTTTTTTTTTCTTGTTTCTTGTTTTTGTTTTTATTTTTTGTTTCTAGAAGTAGGCCTGTATCACTGTATGTTTTCTTCTTACAACTGCTTTTACTGTGTCCCAATGACTTTAGACCACTGTGTTTTCATTTTCATTTGTCTCCATTTTTTTTATTACTCCTTTAATTTTTTTTGTTGACCCATCAAAAGAAAAATCTTTTGCATAGCAAAGGAAACCAAACCAAACCAAACAAAAAGGCAATTTACTGAATTGGAGAAAACATTACCAAAAGATATATAAGGGGTTAATATTCAAAGCATAAAAAGAACTTATACAACTCAATACCAAAAAACAAAACAAAACAAAACAAACAAAGAAACAAATCTTAAAAAATGGGCAGAGGACCTGAAGAGACTTTTTTCCCAAAGACATACACTTGGTCAACAGACACATGAAAAGATGCTCAACATCACTCATCATCATAGAAATGCAAACCAAACCAATGAGATATCATCTTATACCTGTCAGAATGGCTGAATGAAAAAGACAAGAAATAAAACAAGTGTTGGTGAAGATGTGGAGAAAAGAACCTTCATACATTCTTGGTGGAAATGTAAACTAGTGCAGTCACTGTGGAAAACAGTATGGAGGTTCCTGAAATGATTAAAAATAGAAATAACAAAAAAATAGAAATAACATATAATCCAATAATTCTACTACTGGGAATTTATTCAAAGAGGATAAAAACACTAAGTTAAGATGTATGTACCCCTGTGTTTATTGCATCATTCTTTGTAATCAAGACCTGGAGGTAACCTAAGTGTTTCTTGATAGATGAATCCAGGCTTTGTTGTTCCATTTATAGATCACAAAGAGAATGGGGTGGGGATAATTCTTAGGGGCCCTAGGAATTTCAGATTGGTAAATGAGCATTGGCTTCAAATTAAAGTCACCAGCCACATTAGCCCCTAATAAGAGCATCAGCTTGTCATTTGAAGACAGGCATTGACTTCTCCTTCCTAGCTATGAAAGTCCTAGCTGGCATCTCCTTCCAATATAAGCAAGGCTATTTCCTCTACATGGAAAAACCTGTTGTTGAGTAAAACTACCTTCATGAATTATCTTAGTTAGATCTTCTGGATAATGCGCTGTAGCTTTTACATTAACACTTGCTTCTCCATCTTGCACTTTTGTCACAGAGAGAGCATCTTTCTTTAAATCCCATGAACCAACCTGTTAGCTTCAAACTTTTCTTCTGCAGTTTCCTTACCTCTCTCAGACCAGACTTCATAGAATTGAAGAGAGTTAGGGCCTTGCTCTGGTTTAGGCTTTGGCTTAAGGTTTAGGCTTTTGTCAAGGCTGGTTTGGGCCACTAAAACTTTCTCCATATCATCAGTAAGACAATTTTGTTTTCTTATCATTTGTGTGATCACTGGGGTAGCACTTTTCATTTCCTCTAACAACCTTCCCTTTCCATTTACAACTTGGCTAACTGGTGTGGGAGGCCTAGCTTTTGCCCATGTTGGCTTTTTAAATGCCTTCCTCCCTAAACTTAATCATATCTAGCTTTTGATTTAAAGTGAAAGCCATGCAATTCTTCCTTTCACTTGAACACTCAGATATCATTGTAGAGTTATTAAGTGGCCTACTTTCAAGATTGCTTTGTTTCAAGGAATAGGAGGCCCAAGAAGAAGGAGAGAGAGTGAAGTACCTGGTTGACTGAGCAATCAGAATGCACACATTTGTCAGTTAAGTTCCCTGTCTTATACTGGTGCAGTTTGTGATACCCCAAAATAATTATAATAGTAATATCAAAGATTAATGATCACAAATCACCATGACAAATTAAAAAGTTTAAAATATTGCAAAAATTATGAAAATGTGACATAGAGACAGCAAGTGAGCAAATGTTGTTAGAAAAATGGCACTGTCAGACTTGCTCCACACAGGATTGCCATGAAACTTCAATTTGTAAAAAAATGTATTTGGGGGCACGTACATGGCTCAGTTAACAATCTGACTTTGGGATGGGTCGCGATCTTAGGGTCCTGGGGTTGAGCCCCTTGTTGGGCTCTGCACTCAGTGGGGAGTCTACTTGTCTGTCCCTTCCCCCACTCATGCTCTCTCTCAAATAAACGAATTCTTTAAAAAATAAAATCTGTGAAGTGCAATAAACTGAAGCACAATAAAACAAGGTATGCCACTAATTTCAATCACTTAATCAGAGGAAGAGCAAAAAAAATATTGCCAAAAAAGCATGCAGGATGGGAAGTATTGTCATGGTTATGTCATGTCTGAGAAACAATCTACCATAGACATTTTTTAAATCAAATATTTTTGTTTCTGTTTTAAATCTGGATATGGTGGGCGCCTGGGTGGCTCAGTGGGTTAAAGCCTCTGCCTTCGGCTCAGGTCATGATCTCAGCGTCCTGGGATCGAGGCCCGCATCGGGCTCTCTGCTCAGCAGAGAGCCTGCTTCCTCCTCTCCTTGTCTCTCTGCCTGCCTCTCTGCCTACTTGTGATCTCTCTCTCTCTCTGTATCAAATAAATAAATAAAATCTTTAAAAAAAAAAAATAAATCTGGATATGGTGACTTCATTTGTATTACTGACTCACTCTCTGCAATTATTAGCCTTGCATCTCTCTTTGTCCATCCAAATGTCCACTTATTTCTGAACATAAAATCCTTTTCCTCCACACATAAAACAACTGCATCCCTAATGGAGACATCCATAGAATTCCATCTAGCTCCTACATTCAAGTGCAAGACCTCTGGGTGGTGTGCNAAATCTGGATATGGTGACTTCATTTGTATTACTGACTCACTCTTTGCAATTATTAGCCTTGCATCTCTCTTTGTCCATCCAAATGTCCACTTATTTCTGAACATAAAATCCTTTTCCTCCACACATAAAACAACTGCATCCCTAATGGAGACATCCATAGAATTCCATCTAGCTCCTACATTCAAGTGCAAGACCTCTGGGTGGTGTGCAATCATTTCCCCAGTGTCCAAAGGACTCACTGGGGTGTGGTGACCTATAAACTAAAGGGCAAGTTACATTTCTTCCCTCACATGCATTATATAATGGTGAAGTAGGAACAGTATAACCACAATAGAAACTTCCATTCAGAAAAGGGAAAAACAGAAAACATATGACAACTGTGAGAGAGAACCATCAGGGCAGAGAGAAAGTTTATGGTTAGCTCAGCTGGAATTCCAGGTTTCACTCCCTGAGAGAACAACCCTGTCCATGTTTCTCCATGGCCCTTCATCTTTTTCCTCATCAATTATTTTCCAGGAGGTGGACAATGGATTATGTACCACTGTTGGGAAACATCCAGCCCTTAGGGTCTCCTTTTTGGTGATACAGGGTTTGGGTTTCCAGGTTAAAAAAAAAATCATGAAAAGTTTATTGTTGAAGAGATTACAGGGTCAGTGTGCTGTCACTTAACTTCCTTAAAAATCTAGTGGCCTTGGGCACCTGGGTGGCTCAGATGGTTAAGCCTCTGCCTTCGCTTGGGTCATGATCCTGGAGTCCTGGGATCGAGTCCCATGTTGGGCTCCCTGCTCAGTGGGGAGTCAGCTTCTCCCTCTGCCTCTCTCACTCTCTCTCATGAATAAATGAATAAAATCTTAAAAAAAAAATCTAGTGGTCTCAGTATTTGCTTCTGATCATCTCCATGTAGCCACATAGGAGTAACCATAGCCAACTATCTAGACGTGGTTTATAGTCTGGAAAGTCTGGACTTTTATTTACTGGCCTCTCTTCTCTATCTTCCCTGCTTTAACACTGGTAAATTTGAGAGTATCTACTATGAGTTTCAGGTTGAGTGGCAATGATCTTAATCTGATCTTTGCTGCTGAAGCATTCAGCATACTTTGACCATCAGACATGTGCTTTATAGAAGAAATGAGAGTGAGGGTTAATCCCACGTGTTGGTTGAGAAGTTGGTTTAAGGAGATTGGTTAAGAAATTTTCTATTGTAGAATACACTAAAAATAAAAGTGGGATTCAGATATTAACTTCCAAATCTTTCTTATCATTATTTGGCTAAGAGTGGCTAAGACAATTGCCCCTGTTATTACTGGCTCCAAATATATATTTTTTTCTTTCTTGAGCATCTACTAGTCCTCTTATTTTTATCTCATTTCATTCTACATGTTGTGAGTCAAAGTTTAGAGTTTAAATGCAGACTTTTAAACACGTGTATTAAAGAGATATTTACTTCCAATATCTACCTATACATGCTTTAAAATGGTTGATCTTGAGTTGTATTTCTGCTCTATGTCTGTGTTCCTATTATTCAACTTCTCTTTTTCTTTCAAGATTTTCTACTTACATGGATTTTCTAAATTAGTGTTGTCTCATAGATATATAATGCAAGCCACATATGTAATTACTAAGTGTTCTAGTATTACTAAAAAGCATAAAAATAGGTTAAATTAACTTTAATATATTTTAACTCAACATAAAACTATTATTTCAAGATGTAGCCAGTATAAAAATTATTGAGATATTTTATATTCCTTTTTATTCCGCACAAAATCTTCAAAATTTGGTGTGTATTTTATATTTTAAAACATGTAAATTTGGATTAGCCATGTTTTAGGTGCTCAGTAGGGTGCAGTCCTAAAGCCATAGTAATCTAGGATCTAAGTACGACACAGTAGTTATGATCTACCACATAAACGCACTTTTCTAGACATTGTTATATCAGTTGTGTCTTTTCAAGAAACCTGCTATCTAGTGAATGAAATAAGGTATATATACTATAATGATAGTACTATTTCTCAACTAGTTAAGTTCTAAAAAGGGGCACCTGGGTGGCTCAGTCGGTTAAGCATCTGCCTTCAGCTCAGGTCACGATCCCAAGGTTCTGGGATAGAGTCCTGTGTCAGGCTCCCTGCTTGGTGGGGAGCCTGCTTCTCCCTCTGCCTTCTCTCTCTCTCATGAATGAATAAATAAATAAAAAGTCTTAAAAAAAACTGACTTTTAGGAAGGCTCATCCCTATTTTAAAAAAATAAACAAACACAAATTTGAGTCATTTTTGTGAGAATAACTACATTCTTTTCTATTTTCTTTTTTTTTTTCTAAACAGAGGAGCAGTGTAAGGTTTATCATTTCATTTGGTTAAATACATTCAGGAAGAGTCTCATAACTTTATAAGACTTTGTATATGTCCTATAAGTATCACCTTCCATCTTTTGTAGAAAAAGACTTTGATAAGCCTGAGAGGGGATGTTCATGTCTTTGATGTGAAATTATCTTGGGAAAGACTAAATGTTAGTTAGATTACTCTTGGGGGGGAAAAAAGTTTCTCATGTTGTTAAATATTGCCCTTGGTTTTACTATCCCCAAGTAAAGAACTTAAGTCTCTGGAGATATACCCCAAAAGCCAGTACCCCAAGGTCCTACTTCACAAAGTATTTGATCATTTTGATTGGGGTAAGTAAAATATGGACCACTTGAGACTCACCAAGGCATCCAGCTTCCTGAGGTCATCTTTTATTCTAACACATAAATAAAAAGGCTCAAATCTCTTCCTATAAAATAACACTACCTAACTTCCCCCTTCATTTGGGGACCAACTTACCCTAAAATATTTGGAGAAATGAGGATTGTTTCAAGTTTATTCTCCAGGACTCATAATCATGACTTCTTGCCCAAACTCAGGCTTCCATTAATTTGTGGCTGGTTCCCACCTACGACTTTGGAACTTCCCTTCCCTTTCTCCATTCCCCAAAGTACCACTCACATTATATGACTGGGATTCTATGTAAAACATATTTCTTCTTTAGACTTGGGAGAAAAAGAAGATAATTTCCACACAGAAAACAATTCTACTACTGAATGCCTTGCCCCAAACTATGTCTCTGAGAATTCTGTCTATACCAGTATTGTCCAACAAAATTTTCTGCCCTGTCCAATCCAGTAGCCACTAGCCATGTGTGGCTCTTGAGCACCTAAATTGTAGCTAGTATGACTATGGAACTAAATTTTTACTGTTACGTAAATTTAAATAGTCATATGTAGCTAGCGATTACTATGTTGGACAGTGCACATCTAGCAACTTGATTCCATTTCTTTTTTGAAGGTTTCACTCCCATTTATTTATTTATTTATTTATTTATTAAAGATTTTAAATTTTATTTATTTGACACAGAGAGAGAGAGATCACAAGTAGGCAGAGAGACAGGCAGAGAAAGCAGGCTCCCTGCTGAGCAGAGAGCCCGATGCGGGCCTCGATCCCAGGACGCTGAGATCATGACCTGAGCCGAAAGCAGAGGCTTTAACCCACTGAGCCACCCAGGCGCCCGGTTTCACTCCCATTTATATTAGTAGATAACTACAGCAGTACCTAACTATGAAATCCCTGTTACTTTATTTCAGAGAAAGAGATTTTACTTATTTTTTTCCTCTAAGTCTTATCTATCCAGATTATCCTGGGAGCCCTACCATGTACAATAAAAACTGTTTGATGTGACCCATCAAAATATTTTTCTAGATCCGAAGAACCATTTACTTCGGTAAATGTCTATATCTAAAAAGACTTAAGTAGTTGCAAATAATGTTATATTTTCAAAACAAATATTTTCCTTAGATTACACCATTTCTTTAGCAAAATCTTTGTAATACCTGGATAGAAAGTTTGCCTACAAACTCTTTCCATAGGTAATGTTTAGGTAAAGATAAAAACATATTGTCTAGGGTCCTATAGAAACTTCACAGGCTACTTAATCTATATGATTTGTAGCCCCAGCATGAGAAACTATTATAGGCATATTTCTCCCAAACCAGAAGAAATCTTTTAAAATTTTTGTAATTTAATTGGAGAATGAAAATGAGGGGTTGTCTCTAGAGAATGAGAGAATGAGTGTGACCAGAAGGTAAAGCTGATTCTCTAACCTGAGGCTTCCATTTCTGACTTGTAGCCTTGAAGAGTCAGGGCCCATTCCTAGGTTTTTGCCCCTCTGAGGATGGTAGACTCTTGTTATTAAAATATGTTCCTTTTCCAATCTCTGCTTCCCACTACGGGATCCAGAGAATGGTTAAGTTGAATGTTCTACCAAATTCCTTTTTGGGTCATGTTCTGCTTATGTTTGACACAAAGCTCTTCCTCTTAAGGATTTTCCTGTTTTTCCATGCTCATACATAAAAGGGGGAAAAGTACAGTAAACTAAGCCTATGTGCTCACAGGATCTAGAAAATTTCATTCCTCTGGAAATTCTACCTTTGTCCTTTCCTGACAGTTCACTCGCTGCCAGAAACTTCTCAGATCATCAGACTTGGCTTCTTGGCATGCTTTGTGCTTGCTAAGTGCCCATTTTTCCCAAAGTCACAGTAAGAGGGTGACATTTCCATTTCACTGAGTCTCAAGTCTCAAATTTGGAAACTATCACAACCCTAAGCTTTTCAGTACCTCTGTAATGGCTGGTAGCCATCCCAGTCAGTTGTCAGACAATGGTAAGTCCTTCATCTCAGGTGGCGGTGATCCCTACGTTCTTATGCTTTCCCTTGATTTGTTTCATACATACTGCATGTTTTTAACAGACTAGGTCAAATACATCCAATTTGTGCTCATCTGTCCCAAACTGGTAGCAGAATAGTGGTGTTTATTGTCATGCGCCCACAGTCCTCTACCCAGAAGGGAAAATACCACCTTCTCCTATTCCCTGGAGCCTTGAATAATGCAATCTTGAGACCCTATTTTTGCTGACAACAACTTCTATTGCCTTTGTCTGAGCTGGTGCTCCCAGTCTAGCTTTGTCGTCACAGAAGTGTTTTCTACTGGTTTCCAGTGTCACTTGGCTTTCTTCCTCCTCGTGAATTATCCTCATTGGTCGAGAGAAATATCCCATTTACTTTGAGATATTACGATAAAATTTTACTATACAGGGGTCCAGTACTTGTTTTTTCCAACTAAATCTAGTGTCCCCTGGTTTTAACAAGTGCTTCTCTTTGAAGGAGTTTTCCTAACTTCATTTGATTAACGAATGTATTCATGCTGTTGAGCACACACTATGTGAAGATACAGTTTTGTTGCAGGAATTTTCTGCCTTTAGTACCTCACAGTTCTTTGTCATGCCACTTCAAAGACTGAAGGGGTAGACCGGACAAAGAGTGGTGGGCAGCAAAGCAAAGTTTATTGAGCAAGAGTATAAAGCTCCTGGAGAAGAGAGAACCCACGAGGGTTGCCCTTAGAGTTTCTAAGTTTAGCGGTTTTTATGAGCTCTTTTGCGGAACTATCTTAAGCAGTCAGGATGTGCTGAGTCATGCCAATCAGGATTTTGGTCATGTCTCTGTCTACCTATCAGCTTGATGTCTACGTGCTGATGGTCTTTTTTGCTGACATCTGGGGGCTTATGTCTTAACTACCTCTTACCCGTGATGGTGACAAATACTTTGTGGTTATTTGTTTTATTTTAGGACATTTTGCAGAAGTCATTTCCATGCAGGCTGTGAAACGGAATGCTAGTGTGGCCCTGTCTAAGCTGCAAAGCAGGATGTTAGTGCTCTTTTCTTTTAGCTGTCCTGACTCCGTATTTTCTTGTGAGAACCCTGGTCCTGACTACTTAACTGCCCAACTAACTCCTAACAGTTTTAGATGCTGGGAACAGAGCAGTGAGCAAACTTGCACAAAGCCCTGTTCTCACGGGGTTTATATTCTAGTTGATGAAAACCAAATATAAAGAGATGGTTGTAAATTCTGTAAAGAACTTTTCCCTTCTGAAAAGGACAACATTAGAATGGGAGGGTATGTGGACCAGACAAACAGCATATTGAAAAAACATGCCGTGATGACTGCTCTATGACCTGAAACCTTCTTGGGTGCAGCCTTCCTCCCCAACATTTTTTCCTTTTGTTTAACCACACCCTTGAATACATCCTCAGGGTATATCCTTCTTGATCTGCCCTGGAGATACGACTATGATAGACACCTATTCTTAAACAGTCTTCTCTTGGGTGGTCCCTCAGTATGTACTCCCCCCAGCTTCTAGAGCTGTAGAAGCAGGTCTTCAAGGAGATGAGGTTACAGAGATCTACTTGTGTTGCATCTGTCTAAGACATGCTTCTGTCCAGTAAGTCCCCTTAATAACCATTTCTTGTCAAGCTGGACTTGTCAGCCTTTTTCTTTGGTTTTTATGGCTCCTCCAATCTTTGGAGGTTGTTTTGCATATACCTCCCTTTCATGGAACAGAGGAAGGTACCCAGGAATAACAACTATTTTAGGTAAGATGGACAGGGAACAACCCACTATAAACATTTGACTTAAAGGTGGTGAGGGAATAAGCCATATAGAGATCTAGGGAAGAGTGTTGCATAAAGATGGGAAGGGCATGTACATGTCTTGACATGTACAAGAAAAAGCAAGATGGTCAGCATAGCCAGAGCCAATCTAGAAAGGAGAGCTATAGAAGCTGAAGTCACTGAGAGAGTGGAGCATGTGACTACAGAGGGTCTTGCAGATACATGTACTTTGGCTTTTACTCTGAGTGAGATGGCACTGGTGCATGTGGGGCAGAAGAGCAATTCATACAAATAAAGATTTCTTTTCTTTCTTCTTTGTAACACATATTTAAAAATGAAATGTCACACTAGTGGCTACTCCACAAATTTGTCAAGACCTGCTCTGGTTGTGTACACATATCTGGGAGACATGGGAATAGGATAGACCATTAAAATTTCCTTTCTTGGGGCACTTGGGTGGCTCAGTGGATTGAGCATTCAACTCTTGGTTTCGGCTCAGGTCATGAACTCAGGGTCCTGGGATAGACCCCCGTGTCGGGCTCCACATGCAGCAGGGAGTCTGCTTGAGTCTCTGTCTTCCTCTCCCTCCCACACACTCTCTCTCCAATAAATAAGTAAATAAATATTAAAAAAGAAAAGAATTTCCTTTCTTATATTCATAATCAACCCCAAAGAGTAAAGTTTGGGATATAGTTTTCATTATTTGAGATGAGTCACTAATTTCCAGCCAAGGAAATCTAAAATGGTGGAATAATTACTGAAGAAAGATCTTACAAGTCCACATAAATGGACAGAAAAGCAGAGACATTTGAATTCTGACATACCAGTTAATGTCCTTGGAGGGAAATAATCTAAACCGTACTTATAGGATGATAAGCTTGGGGGGTAAAAATCCACCAGATCTGTAGGTATGACAATTGTGCTTTCAACTACTTCTAAAATATGAGTATTAATGGTATATAATTAACTAAAACAAATTAAGTTGCAATTTGCCCTGACAGACTGTTGCTATTACCACACCCCCACTGAAACCCCCACACATCTGCGGGTCATCACTATGATCACCCTTTTCCAAGAATATTAAGCAATTTGTCAGAGGACAGACATCTGGAAATAAACTGATGCTAGCTTGAGCATGGCCTTTTGGTTCTATGAACCATACTGTCTCTCTCCAGAAATTATAATTCCAGCCCAATTCCTGTATTCTTTGGAAGAAAACAACATCGACAATATGAACTCCAAGTTTCAAGTGAAAAACTAAATTCACTATGGTAAAGAGGACTACTTTTGAAGACACATTTATCTCATGTAACAATATTTAATTTTAGCACATTGGCCATAAAATAAAAAGAAGACATATACTCACTGTGCTTTTCAGCTTTTTACGAAGAGAGCAATGACTTTGTAATCTTTTAAAAATGAAATTTAAATACACACAATATATATTTATTGAGTTAATTCCATCATAATCATAGCACCCAAAGTCAGCCACCATTGAAACTTAGGCATATTTCCTTTCTGTTGAATTTTCCTGTTGTTTTATATACTCATCAAAATATAATTTTAGTGTAACATTTCTAAAATATTACATGACCATGAAATTCACCATCTAAAATTCCATACTAGCTCCCCACCCCCTTCAGTATGAGGTCTCAGATTCCTTAGTGGAGAATATTAGGCTTTTCATCAGTTTCTTCTGACTCTCCAGGTTTCGTACTTTTCTTTAATCTCCTAAATATACCTTGGCAGCCTGACTAGCTGTTCGAGACTGACCTTTCCCTGCTAAGCTCCTTCTCCTTATCATCTAAAGGGACCTGAATTCTCTTTTAAGTTCCAATTTTTTTCTAGTCTTTGTTCTACAAAATCCATGACCAGGTTATTTCAGCAGTCTGTTTCATGATCCCACTAAAAATCTTTCCTTTTCTTTTCCTGCTAATCATATGTCAGGGTCCTCTTAGATTTATGGCCAACTGGTTATAGATAGTCTGCATCAAAGGTAGGAAAGAGGCTCTTGCTTAATCAGTTATGTAGTTATTTATCTGCCCACACACCGAGGGCCTGCTACTTACATATTTGCCAACACCATCCCCTAACATTTAAATACAGCTAATTAACTTATAAATATCTTTCCATAACCATCAAATCTCCACTTGTAACACTGAGAGGATATGTATGAAAAAGAGTTTGAAGAACTGTGTGAAGAATGATTTGCACATGAATTCTGTGTATCTTGGTATATTTTCACTGCAGTAGTCTTAACTCTGAAAAAATAATAAAATTTTGAACACTTACAATGAGGAAATTACTGTTTGATGTACTTAGAATAAGGCAATCATAAATATTTTTTTCTCTTCGAATTGCTTACGTTCTAATGGGGGAAAATAGATACATGTAGAACTATACTATAATTTCACTTTAATCTCTTTCGGACTTCTAAGTAAGAACAACTCAGTAAGGATATAAACATATTTCAATTTTTACATTTTTTGCCAAAATACTTTTATTTATTATGGAATATAAATAGCTTTAAATTATCAAAATAAATCTTGCTATGAGGTAGTGAAAGGATGGGGTGAGGCTGCTATTTATAAGAATTATTGGGACCTCTGTTGTAATCCTACCAAATTTATAGAGTTAAATATAGGTGTGAACTAAATTTTTTTGAGGTTTGATTATCTGGGTGACAGAATATGCTAATAATGGGGCTAATTTATAGCCTCCCTTAGTTCTTAATTTTAAACATGTGTGATACAGTGGTTTCATGGAATAGTTTGTAAATTTGGCTTTATAAACAATCTTTCATAATCTATTTTAAAATTGCCATGTGGAAACTTCTTCAAGTTTAAGAATTAGTGTGCCTCTAAAACTTAGAGTTGGATTCAAACTGGAACATAAATCAATCCATTTACATGCCATGTCATTATAGCTTTCATGGTGGTTATTCTTCCTGGTAAAAAAGACAGGAACAGTTTTTTGAACATATCCCCAAAGTATACAAAACTTCACGTTAAAAATTCTTGATCAGATATATTAACATTTTAGATCTCAGAAAACATCTATTACCAGAGCTCAGTGGGAATTCTCTCCAGCTCCATTATCTATTCACTACTTCAGATGATGAGGGAAGCAAGAGCTCTGCAGTGGTAAGAAGGATAGAGTTTCTAGTGGTAGAAAGGATGGATGCTAGTGGGAGAGGTGAGAAGGTCCCTGGCTTATTGGAGACAGGGGATCAGAGGCAGATGAAAAAGTTTATATCCTGTCTCCTAACCTCCTTTGGTGATCTAATAAAGACTCGAACACCTAGAGCAAATCCCAGCCCTTTTCCTCATCAAAACCGAGAGGGAAGCAATGGTGGCAGAATGTAATGGGAAAAACAGTGGAGAAGGAGTTGTATTAAAAATTATGAAATCAGGGCACATGGATGGCTCAGTTGGTTAAGTGACTGCCTTTGGCTTAGGGTCCTGGCATCAAGCCCCTCATCGTGCTCCCTGCTTGGCAGGAAGCCTGCTTCTCCCTCTCCCACTCCCCCTGCTTGTGTTCCCTCTCTTGCTATGTCTCTATCAAATGAATAAATAAAATCTTTAAAAAATTATTAAATCAATTGATAAAGGTATGTTTTGAGAAATCTCACAATAAAAACATTCCTGATACTCACTAAAAACTAAATAAAGCCAAGGATCCCATTTGACCAGACTTTCATGCCTGCTACTCTCTGTGAAATTTTAGTCATATGAGCTTCTTTCCTCAAAAAGAGGATATCCAGATTCTACATTTTGAAGTTCTAAGAGAAAGGTAAGATTAATTTGCCACACACACACACCCAACCAGCTCCCTGAACAACTTTTTCTTTTCTTTTTTTTTTTTCTTAAGGGAGAGGGAAAGAATCTCAAGCAGACTCCCCACTGAGCACAGAGCCTGACACAGGGCTTGATCTCATGATGCATGAAATCATGACCTGAGTTGAAATCAAGAGGCAGAGGCTCAACTGACTGAGACAGTCAGGTGCCCCTGAAATTCTTTTTTCCATTCCTTTATCCTCACATGAGGAAGTACCTGGAACACATTTCACAGTCTATGGGAACTGTCAGAAGAGCATGGTTATGAGCATGGTTTTCGAGGTAGAAGACCTGCTCCCTACCAGTAATATGAACCCCCTTAAACAAACTTTCATAAGCCTTGTACTCCTCATCTGCACTACTTCATAAAATTGTGAAAATGAAGTGTGATAACATATGGAAAGAACCAAGGAGAGAACCTAGTATAACATAAAAGCTTAATGTGTATATCAATATATTGCCTTTACTAGGACCCTATCCTTCCCTTCCCTTCTTCAATATGTCTTCTTCCCTCTTCCTCTTTCTTTGACACCACTACTGGTCCTGCAGTCACCACAGACTTTGTCGGTCAAAGGCAGTGGGGTGAGGAAAAGCTATATACCAGGTTTCCTAGCAGGGTTTATGACAATGAATTCCATTCACCAAAACCAGAACTGCCTTGTATGTCCAAATAAACAGCCATTAGCAAAGGATGGGTAGGTCCACTTGCAGCTGTGGTTTTCCATTGTCAGCTTTTGATCAACTTCCACTCCAAGTGGTCAATTACCAGAATGGTTTGTAATTATAAATAGGAGAGAACTGTTCTAACACATTTCCTTTTATGAAACTGACCATGGATTGAATTTGTCTAAAAGAATGAACTGAGCTTGATAAATACCACATTTTTGTTTTAAATATTTCATTAAAAGCTATATATGGTGGAATTCCCTATTTTCAGGAACTACAGAGGAGCTGCCCCTTTTATTTTTGTGGCTTGTAATATGTAGTTTTTTCAGTTTTGAGGAATAATTGACAAAATGATAAGATATTAAAAGGGTACAAGATGATTTATATATGTATACACTGTGAAAGGATTCCTCCCACTATTAACACATTCATTACTTCACATATCTACCCTTTGTGTGTGTGTGCGTGTGTGTGTGTGTGTGTGAGAGAGAGAGAGAGAGAGAGAGAGAGAGAAAGAGAGAGGAGAGGAGAGAGAGGGAGGGGGGAGAGAGAACATTTAAATTCCATTCTCTTAGTAAATTTCACTTATACAATCCAGCATTAACAACTATGGTCCCCATGTCATGTATTAGATCCTTAGACTTTATATTCATAGTATAACTGAATTTTGTATTTTTTAACCAGTTTCTTCCTATTTCCACTACCTACTAGCCCCGGCAACCACTTCTCTTTTTCTAGGGTTTTTTTTTTTTTTTTAATTCCACACATTGTAATACCATGCAGTATTTGTCTTTTTCTGTCTTAGTTCATCTAGCATAATGCCCTTGAGTCCCATCCATGTTGTCACAAATGACAGGATTTCCTTTTTTTTTTTTTAAGGCCAAATAATATTCCTGTGTGTGTGTGTGTGTGTGTGTGTGTGTGTGTGTACCAAATTTCCTGATTCATTCATTTGTTGACAGACCCTTAGGCTGTTTCCATACAGTGGCTATGGTGAACAGGGCTACAGTGAACATGGGAATACAGGTATCTCTTCAAGAAATTGGTTTTGTGGGATTGCTGGATCATATGGTAGTTCTACTATCACTGTCTTGAGGAATCTCTATACTGTAGCTGTACCAATTTATATTCCACCAAGGTGTGTGGAGGTTCTCCTTTCTCCACATCCTCACCAGCACCTGTCATCTCTTATCTTTTTTTTTTTAAAGATTTTATTTATTTATTTCACAGAGAGAGAGAGAGTAATCACAAGTAGGCTGAGAGGCAGGCAGAGAGAGAGGAGGAAGCAGGCTCCCTGCTGAGCAGAGAGCCCGATGCGGGCCTCCATCCCAGAATCCTGAGATCATGACCTGAGCCCAAAGCAGAGGCTTTAACCCACTGAGCCACCCAGGTGGCCATCTCTTATCTTTTTGATAATGGCCATCCTAAAAGTTGTGAGGTGATGTCTCCCTGTGATTTTGAATTGCATTTCCCTGATGATTACTTTACGTACCCAGTGCCATCTGTGTGTCTTCTTCGGGAAAATGTCTTTTTGGGTCTTTGCCCACTCATTTTTCAGTGGGGTTTTGTTTTGCTTTGTTGTTTTTGCTTTTCAATTGTAGTTCCTTATATATTCCTTGTATATTTTGTATATTAACCCCGTATGTAGCTATCTCTTTTGAGATAAGAAAAGGATTTATAATTAAATTTAAATTTTTAAATAAAAATGGAAAGTTTCAAATTTTAAGTCAACTTGTGTTACTTGATAGCTTAAACACAAAATTGAGTGTTATTTTGATTCAAAGAATAAGAAGAATAGTTGTTTGGGGCCTGTGGGTGGCTCTGTTAGTTAAGCAACTGCCTTTGGCTAAGATCATGATCCTGGAATCCCAGGATTGAGTCCCAGGATCGAGTCCCACGATCAAGCCCCACATCGACCTCCCTGCTCAGTGGGGAGCCTACTTCTTCCTCTGGCCTTTCCCCTTTCATTTGCTCTCTCTCTCAATTAAATAAATAAATAAATAAATAAATAAATAAATAAATAATCTTTTTAAAAAAGAAGAATTGTTGTTTGTTATTTTATAAGTAACTTACCCTTAAAAAATCACAATTAGAAAGGGTTTGAAAAATATTAAAAGAACCATTATTAACCAAATATCCTGTGTACATTTTGTTTACTTCTTTCTAATCTTTTCACATATATTTAAAAAAATACAATTGTTCTGACTATATACTTTTGTATTCTGCTTTTTTCACTTAATATTAATTGCTATTTAAAAACATTTTTAGTGGTGCTTAATATTCCACTGTATGAATGTACAATAATTTATCCATTTCTGTAAATGGGGCCATTTATCTCCTTGTTAGTTGGACATTTACTTTGCTTCCAGTCTTACGCTAATATAAAGTGATGTTGAAAATTCTTATATCTAAATATTTATCCTTATACAGAGAGCTTTGAAGGAAAGAATGATGCCAATGATTTTTAAAGTAATTTTGATTGTATTCTTCAATTTTAATTGTGGAATTCAAAGAGAAAAGCATGTGTGTTCTGAAATAAAGATGAAGGGATTGGCGGAAGAAGAGATTGCTAATACTGTAGTAACTTCATCATAACTTTTAAGAAAAATTGGACCAGAGATTTAGCTACGGCAGAAATTGAAACGAAGACATAGGAAAAAATGACAGTATTACTATTTGAAAGACGGAAAAAACAAGTAGAAATCAGGCTGTCTTTAAGATTCTGAGTCAGGATTTCAGAAGCAATGATGTTAAAGATTTTTACAAGAAGAAAAGATAAACACTTTTTCTTGTAAAGAAATGATTAGATATTCAGATACATAGAGTTGTATGAGTGATACTAAATTCTAGTAAGAACTTCAAAGAAAGTGAAATGAAAAACCATCATTAGGTAGGTGACCATTAAAATAGTGAGACAAAGAAAGATGCCTTTAACCCACATCCACACAGCACCAGCTGTATAGAAAGGGAGCTAGGTATTCAAGGGAATGCAAAAAAGAACCCCAAGAGCAAATGATGAGGTGACAGGTCAATGTAAACAGCTCTGCCAGAGAAATTATTATATTTAAACTACAGACATGGTTATAAAGTAAAATAAACTCGAACAGAAAATCAAATATTGTCAGTCATCCCCTGTAATAATTAAAGAAACAGAATCACCATGAGGTGGTGCTATTCAACAAGAAATCGGAAGACACTGAGTGGCAAGAACTTTTGTTTCTTTTGGCATGCTAATTCTCTGAAAAGGCACATTGAAGTTGTTAAATTGTAAGGAAACAAACAGTAGGCATTTAAAGGGACAAATTACTAACTGCTCCATCTACCTCATTTCCTAAGGCCATTTTATTTTTGAAACATATTGCAAATAAATGAATTTGTGGTTTTCTAGAACTGGGAACAATAGCAAAGCTTGAAGACCCTGCGTCGGAAGGCTTGGGTGAGTGCCTGTGGAGTGTCCCTGTGGGCAGGCCGAAAGGACAGAGCCCTCGGAACTGGAGGACAGGGGCCCTTCTGTTTTCCCAGTTCGGCCTGTGTCAGTTTCTCCAGAGGGCAAGGCGCCTCCATGTGTTTGGCAGAGAATGGTTTTGAGCTGAGCAATATGGAATATTTTGTGAAACAGGCATTGGCTGATTTATATCGTAATGTAAAAACAAGTGTTTCAAAAACCGTAAAATGGGGCAATGACACTGGGGGAAAAAGGAACAGTTCTGCTTTGGTAACTTATACTCCTTTCAGTTACTTTGAACCATTTGAAAATAAACATTGAATAGCTATATATTAAAACTCAGACACTTACATTTTTTTTCCATAAACCACAGTTAAAAATGGGATTAATTTTATATCTTTCAGGAGACTTCTAAGACTGTGAGCTCACCTAGTGTTTAAATTCTACCTTCTTTCTCCTGGATAATTCTTGTGTTTTTTTCCAAATCTATGTAGTCTGTAGAGTTAAACCACCTGGTCCTTTAAAAGGAGATACATTTGGAAATGGGGTCAGATGAGGAAAGACCAACAAAAAGTTTCTCATCTCAATAAAAAAATGTTTATAACATCAATTGGAATTTTCAAAACATTTAGGAAATGCCTAAAAAAAACCACACAAAACAAAAAACAAACAGGAGAAAGGCTGAGAAAACCGGTTGAAAATAAAGGTATCCACAGGCAAAAATAAGTCGAAATAAGAAAAATGAAAGTAATTTAGACTTTCTGTATATTTGAGTGAAGGATTCTATAACATTCAGTGGCTCTTTTGAATCAAAGAAGGATGCTGCTCTTTGGGTGTAATGGGGAAAAAGACATAATTTCCTTAGCAGCTAGTACATGTCTGTCCTCTCTGTGCTTAAACTTACAAACTGCCCCAGCTTCTGGGTATGGCCACTGCTGGTGGGATCTCAATCTTTCTTATCTAGACCAGATGGGAAGGTAAAGGAGCAGGAGATGAGGAACACTCACAAGTAGGGGTTCAATCTGAAAACCTATAGGCAATTAAGAAAGAGGAAAAATGAAAAAGATAGGGAGTTAGCGCCAAGGGCAGATCTAGGCCCTCTCTGGTCCCTGAGTAGGGACAGAAAACTGAATTTACCCAGAGAGAGCATATTTTCTTCATTTTGTCATCTTCTCAAATCCCATCCTGAACTTTCTTTTCACTGCTGACTAAGTGCCAGGAATGCACCAATGTCCTTTTACTACTGTCTTTTTTTTTCCTCCATATTTTATAATCTGGTTTCTCAGTTTGAAGCTCTGCATGATATCACCATATTCCTCCAAATTGTCTAATGGAATGACATTTTTTCCAGTCATCTTATACCTGACTTCATTCCCCAATGAAATTTGACTTTCTTTGGCTTCTGTTAGGAGGTCTCCTCTTGTCTCCCCACCTGATCCTCTATGTACACTTCTCTCTTTCCTCTTCAATTCTTGCTCCTTGGAGAGTGACATCTCTGGAGTACACCCCAGACTTCTTTCCTCTGGTGCTATACACTTTCACAGGGGAGCTTCCCCCTTGGCTCATACTCTAATTCTTTGCTGATAGATCACCAATCCATACTCAGTACCAGCCGCTCCCAGAGCTGCAAATCTCCTTATCTCACTGTCTGAGGAATATCTCCATAAAATGTCTACAGGCACCTCAGACTCAGCAGGCTCCTGAATTGATGGCCAGTCTTTCCTGCTGAATCATCCCTCTCTTGTTTTTCTCAATAAAGACAGTACTCTCCATTTCCTTGCCAGAAACTTTAGGGTCATCCCTGAGACTTCTCTGTCCTGCATCCTCCACATATATTCATCAGTAAGTCACTGTTATGTGTTTCATACATTTTAATACATTATGTTATGTATGTGGGGGGGTTTTTGCTTTACATGTTTAAACACAAATATTTGTGCCTATTATCCATTTCTTTATTTGGATATTTAGGTTTTTTTCCCCCTGATTGTTCCAATCATGTCATAACCTGATTCTCTTGTAGGATGTACTTAATTCTTTATTCAAACTAGTGCCAGATCTAACTTTCCAGAAGACAAATCTGATCCCACATATTTCCATTCTTACAGACTTTTCTGGCTTCCCAGGATCCACTGATTAAAATCCAAACTTCCTAACATGACATTCAAAATTATCCGTGATCCGGCCCTAACATATCTTTCCAGTCTCACTGCATCACTCTTATACTTCAGTCATTCCAAAAGACTTGTCTTCACTGCTACGCCTTTGCAAATTCTAATGTCTCTGTCTCAAAGGCCTTTTCCCTGCTTTCCACTTTGTATTGATCAAGACTCAGGTCAAACATCAAGTCCTCTATGACACATATTCATATTTTTCTACCACCTATGACACAATAAGAAATCTATGTTTTACTTTTCTAAAATTGTAAGATGATTTCAAATCATTAATTAAATAATGCATTCTGCATCAACTTTTATGAATAATTAATTTGTGTCACCTGCCATGCTGGGCCATGGAAAGACAAAAACAAATTAACGCTTGCCCTTGAAGGACTTACTGTGTCTTAGCAAACAAAGACAGAGAAATACATTATAATGCAATCATGCAGTCCTTTGCCTCCATGAATGAGTGAGACATTATTTCCTTTCCAATGCCAAATGTGAGTGGTGTGTATAGCAAATGGGTTTCTCTTCTATTAGACCTTGGGTATGTGTCTCAGATTCAGTCAACTCCTAGTACTCTTTACTATTTTGCATCATGACCAGGGCTTACAGGATAAACTTGTTCTCCTCTCTCCTCTAAAGCTGCCTTACCACCATCTGATTTTCTTGGGTTTTCCTAGTTTCCTATAAGGAAAAGCAAACAGGCACTTTCATTAGATGGGTTTCACCACTGTATGATCATGACTGGGAAACAGCACAGAAAAGAAATAGTACACAGGGAATTCACCAGATTTAAGAGGATCTTTCAAAATTAACGTAGTGTGTCCTGGGATATTGTTACTGAAGTAACTGGGTGCTCCACTGGTTTTCTGCTTTGAGCTGTTACTCCAGAATATAAACTTACTGTTATCTCTCCTCCTTTCTATCTCCTGCTCATGGGCTTGCTTATCCCATTCTCTTTTTGGAGACCTCTTTCCCACCAAGGAGGCTGGGAATGTCTATCAGAATAGCATGAGGAATTCAGTCATCAGCAACTTGGGTGCCCCTTTAAATTAAGGGGGGCAATTCACATCCCTGTAGACCTTCAGATCTGAAGATACCTAGGTCAACTTGACCCCTGCCTCTCCCAGGAAGGTTCATCTTTGGTCTTTACCCTACAGAAACTTATTTTAGTGGTTCAATTTACACATTTTCTGCTCTAACTTCTCTTATAGTTTCCTTGGAAATGGACAGCAAACACTTTCATTTACTGGTTTTCTACTTTACATACCTGAAAGCTTACTAGTAAGCAGTCATGCATTTTAAGGTCAAAGAAGCACAAGACTCACTGAACAGTAAACTCTAGGGGGCAGTAATTTTTGTGTCTACTTATTTTGTTGACTTGCCATTTGTGCCCAGAACACTGCCTGGCAATTGACAAGCAAACATTGTTTTGAAAAAATAGACTTTATGCTTTAGTGTACTAATTGTGATGGTCTCAAATTAATCAAAAGAAGTAATGCATTTAATCAATTTTTTAAGTCCCATTAATAATGATGAGTGCTAATACAACTGAGACATTTTGGCTTTTTTTGATACAGTAAAGAAAACTATCTGTAAATTTAGCTTTTTTAGTGCAGGTGATATCATCAGAACAATTTCTTCTATGTTGTCAGTTATTTTGTAGCAATGATTTAATTTAACTAATTTCTGTATCAAATTATACACTGTTCATATTAAGTTTTAAAATACTTTTATAAGAAAACCTTACCTAGTGAGTTGGTGGGTAGAAGGGAACATTTTTAATTAATTGAGATGAAATTAGCATAATTGTTTTTGAGTACTTAACAGGTTACAAAGATAAAAACAAAACAACATAAATCCAATGTCACCAATTTGTTCTTGCTTCTGTCTTCTAGGAGACATATTCTCAAACACTACATGCGCAAGACGCGTGTGGAATTCTTCATTAAGTATGAGGTGGGGCTCCAGAATCTGAGTTTTCATAAATACCCTGGTGAATCTGGTACAGGCGGTGGGTGGGTTACAATTCGAGTACCTTGTTCCCAGGGTCAGACTTACCCTGGGCATTTGTAATGCGATAATTACACATAATGCCATAGACATTTGTAATGTGATAATAATACAGTCATTATCTTTAGAAAGGAGCTCTGAACTTAAATTTTTGAATACTTATTATTCGGTTTGTTATACTATGTGATTGAATATGTTATTACACTGAAGATTCAGTTATTAATATTTAGTTAGTTAATTCTAGATTGATATATGTTGTTATTTAGAGTGTGGGCTCTGTATGCAGACTGGGTTGATCCAAATCCTCATTCTGTGTTTTATGACTTTCTGACTCTAATGAAGATTGCCTTGTGGGTTTGTCTATTGTATGGATTTAAAATCATTTTTTGTAACTATTTTTTATTATATACACAGATCTGAGTGTGTATACCCTAAGGTTTGCACAGAATAGTTCTAATTTATACCTACCATCTAATAATTCTCTCTGGTTTAGCATTTGTCATCTGCAAAATTTTCATGGTTTGACAATAAATTATTTGGTCATCTTGAAGTGTGTAAATTCACTTGTATGTTTTGAGAGCACAGAATTCATAACTAAATAGCCAATTATATAAACAAACATTTTTCTTTCTCCCTTTACACATAAATTTTGGAATTTTTGTAAGTATAGTGTATTGTGGACTGTGGAGTGTGCTAATCTGGCCCCATGAACTCTTTTTATTTCTACATGTATCTGAACTAAGCTAAGCTTCTCAGCAGTCATTCCACCAATGAAGTGGATGCATTTGCCAGTTATCCAACCCTGACCTCTGAAGCACAAGATTAGTTCATGACATTATTTGCTATATCAGTGGGATCTTTGGCATCTTTTACCCAGAGCCAATTCTGTCAAACACGTTTGTTTGAAAAAGTAGTTATCCCTATCTTTTCATTCTCTCTTTCAGTTTCCTAGAAATAAGTTAAATAACCCTATCTCCTGTTTGTCTCATCTAATTGTATCTGCTTTTTATAATAAGCATACATTAGAATATGTTATCTGAACCTAATCACAGAGCAGATACTGTGACCAAAAATTGGTAATTGGCTCTTAAATTTCTGGTGCAAACTAGTACTGCAAGTTCATTCAAATGTAGAAGAGTTTAAAGAAATAGAACTACTCCCATTCTCCTAGTTTTTGGCTAAATTGCATCTCTCTTTCTCTGTTTTTTTGGAAGCCAGGTTGAAGTTCTAAATGATGGGTTTCTCCTAGAACTGTGGATGTAGTAATATCTGTCAGGGAGCAAATACAGATTTTTCTGCTTGACCCAAAAACGTCACAGCGTGTCATGCAACAACAAACAGCTTGACTCTGCAAAGATAATACACAATATTCTTTTGCCATCAGAACCTGTGTATACAACCTAAAATATTTCCTTTATAGAAAAAAATATAATTGTAGATATTTAGCATATGCCACCTGAAACCGATCTATAATTACAACAAGCTGTTCAGGGAACTAAGCTATGATTTTAAGATGGGGTATGTAGATATGTACAAACACAAGCACACATAAACAGGCCAAAACAAGTTGTGGAAACTCTGTAGGCTTCTTTTTTTAAGGCAAAATTGAATCTAGCATCTCAAATCAGTGAATGTCTATCCCTATGTTTAAGCTCTCAAAAAATTTAGGGTTTTGTAAAGCATAGGGAATACAGTTAATAATATATAACAACTTTGTATGGTGTCAGATCATAGCTAGATTTATCGTGATGATCCCTTCGTAATGTATATAAATGTTGAATCGCTATGTTGCATACCTGAAACTAATATAATATCGTATGTTAACTACAGTTAAACAACAACAACAAAAAATTCATGGTTTTATTTCTTTCCCACAGCTTCCTTTGTGGTTGTCATGATGCTTTCCAGACAGTATAAGCTACTTCATGTCTAACTCAAATCTGAGAATGCACCCAAGTTACAGTTGCCAGATAAAATATAGGACACCTAGTTAACTTTGAATTTCAGAATAACAAGTAATTTTTAGTATACATGAAGTATCTAGAACATATATGAAAAGTTATTCAATACTACTTAAATTTATAGATAAACTTTTTTTAGTGTATGTATACACTAGATATCGTATGGGTTATACTAAAAAAATTTTGTTATTCTGAAATTCAAATTTAACTTCACATTCTGTATTTTTATTTGTTAAATCTGACAACCATAACCCAAATCTACCTGTCAACTGGATTCTTAAACTTGGAAAGGAGGTAGCAATGATTTAGCACATTCAGCCCCAATGGATAGAAAAGTATGATATCTGGCTGGCTAAAATAAGGCAGTAGGACTTGTGACTTCTTCATATGAGCAATATGGAGCCCAGTGTAATAGATTTCTAATATAATGAGCAAGTGTGAGCACCCCTTCAGAATTCATCATGATGGGATCTGACTAGGAATAATACGTTGACGATTATTAGCAGGTGGACATCAGGTAGGATGTAAACAGAACAGACTGAAAAGAAACCTACAGAATCTGGTCTTTCAAGAGTCATCTGATAATGATAAGAGTGCTTTCGGTACTTGAATGAAAATTATCATCATTAAATGTCCTTTAGTCACCAGTTTGAGTGAGTGGTTGGGAAGAAATAACTGCATGAACAACAATATGAGAATTTAGAATACAATGGCAAGTTGAAAAAGAATATATAAATAGGACATAGTTGAAAAAAAAGGATATAGACTAATTCTGTTAGAAGAATACAACAATTTCTAAATACACAGGTTGCATGCAGGCAAATGTACCTAAAGAAGATCTCAGAACTAGAAATATACTAACCAATGATGTACATTTATTTAAGGAACAAAGGAGAAGTTTGCAAAGAAGAAAAAAAAAGTGAAACATGGATGAAGATAAATCCCATCTTAATCAGCTCTGGTTGGACTCAGGGTGAGCCTAGGTGTTAAAGATTGTAAATTAAGAAAACTAATAGAAAATTTAATAGAGAGACAATGATACATATGAGATGGAAAACTGACCAGGAGGGAAGCACAAAGAAATGATGATAATTTGGATTGCAAAAGGAAAGGTTGCAATGAGATTTATTTACCAAAAAAGGTTAAGAAAATGGAGATGACCATCAAATAGCTTTACTTTACTTGCTTTCTATAAAATATCAGGGGAAAGCTCTATGATACTTCTTCCTGAGGCCATTTGCTGTTAGCTTTGCAGGGAAGAGGAACTGAAATTGGTATGCCTTGATGACTCTACTTCCTATGAACTACTCAACAGGAAGTAACAGTTACATGACTTTTTTTGGGGGGGGGACTGGCTATCTCTACTCACATAGCTGTTCAGCCCTTACCTATTACACAATACATTTATTTTACTAGAGATGTATTGAATATTATGCTGGGCACTGGAAATATACAAATGAGTAAGTTATATAATCTTTGACCTTACAGAGTTTATAGCCATGTGTGTGTATTTGTGTGTGAGCGTGTGTGCACATGCACACATATTGGGAATGATTAAAATTAATTTGATATTTCTGAACTATGAATTTCACAGTGAGGATACTTAAATAAAACATAGGAATGAAAAAGTGCATATTTATTAGAACTTATATGAAGGCATTAATATTCATGCAAAATATATAGGCAGAGAGAACAATATTATGTTAGATGATAGCCCAGAACCTAAAAAGTTTGTTTCCCCCCACCCGTTATCTTAGTAACTTACTTACTAGCACAGAGTACTTCCAAATTCTGTATTCTATGCGTGTGCGTGTGTGTGTGTGTGTGTGCGTGTGCATAGTGGTCAGGGTTGACTGACAGATTCAGTGCTAAAGAATGGGGAGGGAAGAGGGAACTAGGAATATTCACATGAAAATCTTTAGGCTTTTGGAAGACAGTCCTATTTAGGCATGCATAAATGCAGTGGATCCTTGCATTCTTAGGGATTTTTCATCTTAACTTTCTGTTGGTTAATATTTGCCTCTCGTCCTACTTATTGGAAATGCCCTTCCTGCCTTTAGTTTGTTCTCACCGAGTCTACCATGAGGGTCATGAATTGGTGTTTGGTTTGAGTCTCAATGAGAAGTCACTGCCATAAAATCCATGGAGAGAGACAAGCCCAAGCAAAGAGAGATTTCAGTTCCAAATTTCAAGTTCTAGAGAGCAAGGGCTGCACCATGAGGCTGTATTAGGGGTTTGTAGTACCCTGCCTCTAGGCTCATCCCTTACAGAAATACTGTGAGGTTTAGGATACACAATACAAAACAACTCAAACAAGGACAGAAGGATAACGAGTTTTTTCCTCATGCGTAGGGTCTTCTCAGACAACGTATCCAGGTAGAGCCTCTTCCCCTGGGATCTACCGCTGCATCAGTCTCATGAAAGAAGAAAGAGAAATGTAGCTGTCTTCAAGGAAAGAGGAATCCAAGTGGGACAGCTGTACCTCTTAATGACCCTGTAAATATCCCTCGCCTTCACCCATCAATTTCAATTCCCTTCGTCTTTGGACACGAAATAAGAGGACGGGTAGGAAAGAATATAGATGTTCCCTAACAACAAAATAGAAGGGCTTCTGAGTACTTTATAATTCTCATGCCAGATCATCAGGGCATTTATGCATTAGTTTTTATAGAGAACATGCTACACGTCAGGAATTGTTCTAGTCACTTTTGTGGAGCTTATATTCTAGATCCAGCGTTGTCTTATGTTCGCATCTTCTGTAATACCAGCCAGCTGAGGAATACTGAAGACCCTAGAGGCTCTGATCTAATATATTCAGCTCCAGTACCTATACCTACTTATCCTCACCAACACGTAGAAAAGGTATTGGCTAAATCTTTGCTGTGTCTTACTGATAACTTTGTGTCAGTGATTCAGCTCAGTTTTCCAGATTTTCAGTAGATTTCCAATTATAATTATTATTATTTTTTCTTGATGAACTCCTACTCATCGTTAAAACCTTTTCTGAACGGGCACCTGGGTGGCTCAGTGGGTTAAAGCCTCTGCCTTCGGCTCAGGTCATGATCCCAGGGTCCTGGGATCAAGGCCCGCATCGGGCTCTCTGCTCGGCAGGGAGCCTGCTTCCTCTCTGCCTACTTGTAATCTCTCTCTCTGTGTCAAATAAATAAATAAAATCTTAAAAAAAAAAACAAAAACCTTTTCTGAAGTCTTTCCCCAAACCCTTTCTTCCAACAAAATGGAATCTATAAGAACAAAAAGCCACTTGTTCTACCATGGGCTCAAGTTAATAGTGAAAAACAATAAATGGAAAATAAAAGAAGAAATCTCTAGATATAAAAGATATTATAAACAACAAACAACATTGAAGTATTATATTGCAAAATAGGCATATTCCTACACAGAAGGGGTGTTCATTATTGTCAAAATGGTTGTTGAATACAAAAATCCTGAATGAATGATTCTTAAGTAGAAGAATTTTGTAAATGAATGAGTGCAAAAGTCTGTTAGGTTATCCCATGGCTACTGTGTTTCTATTGCTGTGAAATGGTAAAAGTAGGTCAGCATAGTTCTTTCTAAATGCTGAGTAATTGCAAAAAGTATTGACTTGAGGTATTGTTATGCATCATTAACTGCGGTATATGACAATTTCCAGTCAAAGAAATACTTAAGTCAGAATCCCAATGAAGTACTCAACAAGACAAGGGCTAATATGAAAGGTTTTAATATATTTATGAGGATTATAAAATTAGCTTGAATATTGACCAGAATGTCTCAAAGAAGAGACATATTCTGAAAATGCCTTTTAAAATACACATCGAGTATATTGAAAATGGAATATAAAGTTTATAATTGTCCTACAAAAACCTCAAGTGATTTATAATATGGATTAGTTAGTTGTATGTTGTAATAGAATTACTACCTATATAAATGTCCTAATGCCAAATATAGATCTGAATACTTGTAATAAATATTAAACTTTAAAATTTTCTATTATAGAAAATTTGTTCTGCTTGTATATCAGAGTAGTGACATGAAGGTAAGTCAATAATGCTTCATACAACTTGGCATCATCACTAGCCCTCATCTCTCCCATCTAAACCTGAAATACCTCTTAAGTCCAGGTGAAATGGGTATAGTATGGTACACCGAGTGGAAAGAATTGGGCAGCCCTACTTCCTCATTTTTTCACTCAGTGACCTTGAGACTATTACTTAACCTCTACGAACCTACATTTTCTCACCTGTAAAATAGGGACAATAGCATTGTTGTGGAAAAAAAATAAATAAAATCACACTTGTAAAGTGTTGAGCCCAGTACCAGTTCATAGAATGCATTAGGCAAAGATGAATTCTTTTCTTTTGCTTATTTCTCAAACTTAGATTGGAAGCAGAAGGAATGAAGGGAAATAGATGAATGGTACATGACTGATGCCTTAATGTCTTCACACCTCCTGGCTGTCCTGCATAGAGACAGCCTAAAGCAAACACCAAAGGACGAGAAGAGAACGAACAGAGCTGGGAAGTGGGAAATAAAGCAATCTTGGTTGCGATTACTGATAAAAAAGAGAACGCTCTTGACCCTCCAGGGAAAACCTAGAGTGTGTCAGAAAGGACAGCTTGCATAGACCTACCTCATCTATGGGAAATCCTACTAAGTATTCAAACAGTAATGAATTCAGATTTTGAGTTCTAAGTACATTTTTGTATAAGTTCATTAACTTCATCAAAAAAAATTTTAATGGTAAACATGAATGCCTGGAATGTATTATTGTTTTTATTTTTTATTTTTTTAAAAAGATTTTATTTATTTGTTAGAGAGAGAGAGAGAAAGGGAGCACAAGCAGGGGGAATGGTGGAGGCAGAGGGAGAAGCAAGCTCCCTGCTGAGCAGCGTGGGCCTCGATCTCAGGACTCTGGGATCATGACCTGAGCCGAAGGCAGACACTCAACCGACCGAGCCACCCAGGTATCCTTGTATTATTGTTTTTTAAACAGCTCACTTCTCTCATTGGAAGTGAGCACAAGGGGCCATTTGGAGAACACTTTGTCACTTTGACAATTAGCATCTGAGGTAGATTTTGACATCAGAAAAGGCAAAACTAAGCACACAGTTGTCCCTGCTTTATATAAATCAATTCACTAATTGGGGCCCTTGTTCTGCTGTTAAGACATTGAAGAGGATATCTTTTTCTCTTTAGGTAAATACTATTTCCTATAACTCTAGCAAGTGCCTGAGTAGTCACTTTATACCATTCTTTACGTTTAAAAAATAAATCCTGGCGGTGCTTCAGAAAATTAAAGCAAACATCACAGATTTTATGGCAGTAGTGAGAGACAGGGCAGAAGCAAGTAAAAAAGGTACAATTTACTAAGTCTCAATTTTGATCAGAAAAAGAAGCAAGGCAGCAAAATGTGTCACTTTATGTAACCCAATTCAATCATTGTCAAACATATCTTCAGGTCCCTGTCAATTTTATAGCAAAACCTGCTCTCTCAGTCAATATTTTCTTACTTCTTCAACTCATCAAACATCTTCTGACTTTTATCACTTTATAACATTTTGAAAATTCCCTTTTCTTTTGAACAAGATGTCACTGACAATCTGGTGGCAGAACTCACCCTCTGAAATTTATGTCCCAGTCTGAACTGTCTTTACCTCTGTTCTTCTGCTCTGATTACCTGATGCTCTTTGCAAATACTGATTATAAATGTCATGAGCTTTAGTGACTCACCTTCAGTTTCTAATGCTTAAGGAATGGATCATTAACTCATTTTAAAAATTTCCTAAAAAAGGTTGGTTCTACCCACTTGTCCTTCATTTAATTACCAGCCTGCGAAATAGAAGAAACAGAAGCTGTACTAAATGACATCTCGGACCAGAAAAAAGAATAAGGTTGCCAGCAGAACATATTTAAAAGAATGATTAATCTCTCTAAATTTGATAGTCAAAACATTTTGACACTAACTGGCAGTTTTAATGATCACTATAATTTAGCTGATGGGTTCATTAATAAAACTCCAGGATTACTTTATAACATTTAACACTGAGATCACTACAGTTAAGGTTACAGAGAAGAGGGAGCAATTCCTCAGGACTTGTACAGCATGCTCTCAGTAACCGGGGCAGGAGATTGTGCACAATGGTTTCTGGCCAACAAGGAACCATGAAAGCTATCTCGTCTGCCAGTAGTGCTTGGTCCTGTCCTAGAGGTGAAGTATCCCAGAGCTCTCCCAAATGATTCACCTGCCAAGAGCTCACTCCATAAATGTTAACTCCTGGTGGAGGAAGTAAAAAACAGAAGCATTATCAAATCGACAAAGTACAATAATTTTTTAAACCCCACTAAAAATGTGAGGACTTCTTAATGTTGCTATTGGTGCAGTAATTTGGAATGGTGTGGTCAGTAATCTGGGAGTAAAGTCCAAAACACTTCTGTGAAATGCAAGTTTCCTCCATGAGGCCTTGTACTTCAGCAACTCTTTCATGATATTGGACAACTCCAAGAGTATCAGGGACCATTAGAAATTTAGTCATTATTTTAATAGCTTCAGGGTATAGTTCAGGTAGTAGTCAAGGCCTGATAGAGGCTATAATATCCAATATTTTTAACATATAAACAGAGAGTCATTTGGGTAGAAGTATCCATTTTGTCTGGATATGGGAGAACTGGCAAATGATATCAAAGTAGACAGTAAAAATAACAAATATTCACTGAGTGATCTTAGTGTACTAATTACCTTATACAATATTTTGGATAAGGCCTGAAAGACAAAGAGGCAAACCAAATTGCTATCAATCCATATCCATTCTTCCCTTGTTCTATGGCAACAGAATTTTTGGCTAGAAACAGACCTCATTTCCTAGTCTTCCTATGACCCCAGAATTAAGTGATAGGAGTCAAGCAGAAATATTGTATAACATCTGGGAGTCTTCTTTAGGAAATAATGTGCATATAATCTTTGTTCTATACTTCTTTGCTCCTTCTTTTATTCTGCTTATTGGAATATACATAAGCTGTTTTGGAGCGTGAAGTTGAAGCTACACGTGACACAGGAACAGATGAAGGGGGACATGTTCTCTGACACTGTGAAGTGTTGTTCAGCCTGGACTTCTGTAACAGAATATTTATATTTATATAAATATAAAATTATTTATACCACAGCTAATATGATTTCCTATCATTGGTGAGGAAATCTAAAGATTTTATTTTTTTTTTATTTGATACAGAGAGAAAGATCACAAGTAGGCAGAGAGGCAAGCAGAGAGAGAGGAGAGAGGAGGAAGCAGGCTCCCTGCCAAGCAGAGAGCCCGACGCGGGCCTCGATCCCAGGACCCTGGGGTCATGACCTGAGCCGAAGGCAGCGGCTTTAACCCACTGAGCCACCCAGGCGCCCATCATTGGTGAGGAAATCTAATCCCAAACCTATCAAAAACAGATAGAGGTCAATTCTAAATCTGTGATCAATAACCTCTTATTCTGCTTGAAACATCATCAATAAATAGACAGGTTCTATTTAAAATTTTTACTTTTAACTTCTGTAAAAAATATTTTACTCGGGCGCCTGGGTGGCTCAGTGGGTTAAAGCCTCTGCTTTCGGCTCAGGTCATGATCTCAGGGTCCTGGGATCGAGGCCCGCATCGGGCTCCCTGCTCAGCAGGGAGCCTGCTTCCCCCTCTCTCTCTGCCTGCCTCTCTGCCTCCTTGTGATCTCTCTCCCTCTGTGAAATAAATAAATAAAATCTTTAAAAAAAAAAATATTTTACTCAATGCTTTCCTCTTTTCTGTTCTTCTTTCCCCATTCAAAGAATGGAAAGAAGGTTCCATCCTTCCAAAGTACCCTGTACTGTAAAGACTGAAACACACACAAACACACACACATGCTGCAGAGGCATTCTCTTATTCAATCATATTCAATAAATAGTTACTCAACATCTACTATTTTTCCAGCTCTTTTGCTATATACTGAGATTATCAAGATAAATGACATTGTAAACTCGTAATGCATTCTGATAGATACTTTGATGTAAGCATATTATTGGGGCAATGGTATAACAAAGAGATGAATAACTCTGCCCAGAAGTCTTGTGGGTTTCACTTATTATTTGAATTAAGTCTTAAATGTTGAGTAAAAGAAGGCAGAATATTTTAAGCAAAATGGCCCATGGGATGAAGTAGCATTATGAAAAGCTACTGGCATATTTTTGAAAATGAAGTTTAGCATGTAGGGAAGTAGAAGAAAATGATCCTAGCTGTGTGTCATAGTAAGGTCCTTAGATTCTCTCTTTTAGATACTGTTAGGGACATTTAGATATGAAATGGCATGATCATTTTTGTACCCTAGAAATATTACAGAATAAGTGAGCAGGGGGAGTGAAATGAGAGGAAGGGCATAATTAGGTCATATTGGAGTGTATAGTCAATGGAAGTGAATTTGAGAAGAGTACAAGGATTCCAAAATTTGATTAGAGTCTTAGTGGTTCTTACAGGATAGGGATGGGGAATAGAAATCTGAGAAAGAGAAAGAATTTTTTTAAATCCTCAGCATATAGGTAAAAGTTGGAGCCATGAGGTGCGTTGACTCCCTCAGATAGAGGGTATAAAGGGCTGAAGACAAAAACCCTAGAAAATAGGTAGAGAAAAAAAGAGCCCATTTTTAGGATAGAAGAGAAATTAAGGGAGAGTAATCAGGAAAGCCAAGAAGGAGAGAGAGGAGGTGGGACAGGCTAACGTGATATTTTTTGATGATTTGATTAATGTCTGTCTTCTGCACCAGACTGAAGGTATCAGAATGTTTTGTTCATCATCCTATTTTCAACTTATAATTAAAGTTCAGTGACTAATGTATTGTAGCTCCTTATTAAGTATGTGTTGAATGAATTAGTACCTAATCCAGAGATTAACTGAGGCCTAGAAGGGTTGCAAAGTTAAATTTCTGGGAGAGATCATGCCAAGCACATCCCAGTATTAAACACAGTGTAAACAACCAACCAACCAACCAAACAAACAAACAAAGACTCTAGTTCAACATCCATATCCTACTTCTGGTTTATGAAAAGAGTGGACCAAGTACATTGAAGGCCTCCATCAAGAGAGATTGGGGACGAGGTAACTTAGATCAGATTTCCACCCTGCTTCACTTAAGTTGTGGAGTGACATGGTATAAAAGGTGACCACATCAGGAGGTGCTTTTGGCCTGGTAATGACCAATATCTGTGGTATAAGTCTCTTATATTTATCCATATCTTTATATTCCAACTATCCCCAGACCAACCTAAGACCTTGTTTCTCCCTTACATTATCACCATAGCCTATTAACTGGCCTTCCTGTTTTCCAGTTGTAGTCGGCTTCATCATCTATTACAACACCTTGAGATTTTATCTTCTTAAACTCAATGCCTCTGTTGTCTTTCTCAGCCTAAACAATCAGCTGTGACTCACCATTGCCTATATTCTCCTAGTGTATTTTACAAGATGAAAGAGTTTTACTTATACACACACACACACACACACACACACACACACACACACTGTGTGTGTGCACAGTATTTTGTCTTTGAGGTTGGTAAAAGATGATTTAACAAATTCTCACCAACTGTATTTTCTCAGCATTCCCTAGAGATGTTAATATGTTTATATGTATTGCTAGTGCTTTCAAAGGGGTATTTCCCAAACTTATTTAAATAAACCTTTTTAAAATAGATCGTTAAGTCTCTATGGAATATCTTTTGGCAAAACATTGGCCAACAGCTTAAAATACAAATTCATTATCTTCTATATTTAGGTCTTCCACAATCTATATTCTCAAACTTATGTCCCATGTATGAATTTTGTGGTTAGCTACACAAAAGGACATTCCAGCCCTATTGTTTTGAACTTAATATTATATTTTACTCTGTCATACATTTCTAGGCCTAAGGGGCCATAAGACAAAATCACTATAACCTTTCTGTCTCTCATTGCTCTTCTTATGTTTTTCTTTCTAGATCTCCCTTTTTCTGTCTTTTTCTCCATCTCCTTTTTCCCCTCTCCTCCTTTCCATCACCTTGTCCCTTTGCTTCTCTTCTCTACCTTTCTCACAAAATTGATCACTTTTTTTTATTTAACTGATGAACAAAAATCATAATGATAAAGCCATAATCTATATGTTTGGTATAGATAAAAAGTAATTCATCCAATTTTCCCAGAAAACTTAAAAAATTAACGGTTCCAATTAAAATACTTTTTTTTTTTTTAAAGATTTTATTTATTTATTTGACAGAGAGAGATACAGCGTAAGAGGGAACACCAGCAGGGGGAGTTGGAGAGGGAGAAGCAGGCTTCCCCGCAGAGCAGGGAGCCCAATGCGGGGCTTGATCCCAGGACCCTGGGGATCATGACCTGAGCCGACCAGTTAAAATATTTTTAAAAAGAAAAAAAAATAACTGCTGCAAGAATAATGATCAAAATAGTTAACTGACTTAGAAAAGTTCATTGAGGATTTTTTTCATGAGAAGTTACCAATATTTTCATAATTATGATTAATATGCTTGTATTCAGAGTATCTTTTAAGTCAAACTATGTTCTGGGCCAATGGAGCAATCATAAGTGTAGGGTTGAAATATCAGGAGTAAGCAAAATACTTTCCTATTTACTCACTCTCATTCCTTTTAATTCACTAGCACGTGGTTATAACCTGGTCACATGCTAGAGATAGTTTCCTTCTACTTTACACTCCTGAGTCTAACTGTTCTTCCTCCTCCTTTCTATAGATCTATTTTCTACCCATCCCTTAAGAATCCTTTCTCGTGAAACATTCTGTGACTACCTTAGTCTACGTTAAAATCCTTAAAGAGAGCAAGTTTGGGGGTGTGTGTGTGTGTGTGTGTGTGTGTGTGTGTGTGTGTGTGTGTGCCTCAATGGTGTACAACTACTATTATAGGCTGTTAGATGGGCAATACAATAAGATTTGACTCCACCAAAGAAAAATTAAAAGTAGCAAGAGAATAGAACCGTTGATATAGATAATTTTAATGGGACTTTTTGAACTAAAAAATCATTGGCTAGTTGAAATAATGGTCAAAGTTAATTCTGCTAAAGCAAGAATACTTCAATCGACAGGCAATTCTCACACAATATTTAATAGACTAATTAGAAGAAACAAATGTCACAAAATGTTCATTACCTATTAAAGATATGATATCAAATTCTTAATTTGAATTCCAAGAAGCATAGGAAGCGTGACAACTGCGAGTTTAATTAGCTTAGGTGGATAAACTGCATCTTAAAAATAAAGATTATATACCACCCAAATGAATCCTTTCACATAAGCTTAAAATTTATTAGTAAGGGAGGCCTTCACAGACTAATTATAAAAGTTATTAGGTTATGAATATAAAAGGAAGGAAAAATAGTAAATTCGTATATCTTGTCAAGGACATTTTAATTCCTCTTGTGTCCCAGTCTCTGGAGCAAGTGAAAAGGCCACAAAACTTCAGGAAAGAGGGAATTTATTAGCATTACCTACTTTTGTATTTCATCTAACAGAAGGTGCCACCTTGCCTTCCAAAGTACTTTCCCCCCAAGTTAGGTAGACTTTCCAGTAAGACTTTCTGTTAACCATGTGTTCCTTTAGCTCTCTCCTTTATTAAGTTCTGTGTTGATTGGGTATTGATAATGAAATCTTAGAGAAAGTCAGAAGGAAAAAAATATGTAGTGTATTTTTTTCTATTTATTATAGCTTATTATTACTTAAATGTTGAATGTTTATCCCTAACAATTATGGATTTTCATGACTAAAAACAAAAAATACATTTTTTTATAATTTCTCAATTTTCTTTGAGAAAAAGATATATCTTTAAAAGTATTATTTTTGTTTTTCAAGTTAATTTAGTTTGAATGATGTTCCAACAAAAAACCATGTTCATGGTCTTCGTTGCATTTTAAATGTGTATCCCTTTTTTAAAATAGAAACAACCAAATTTAACTCTACTTCAATCCCCACTGAATGTCCTGACATATTTCCATTTTTTTATAGCTTTTCTGTTTTTTTTTTTAAAGATTTTTTATTTATTCATTTGACACAGAGAGAGAGATTACAAGTAGCAGAGAGGCAGGCAGAGAGAGAGGAGAGAGGAGGAAGCAGGCTCCCTGCTGAGCAGAGAGCCCGACGTGGGCCTCGATCCCAGGACTCTGGGATCATGACCTGAGCCGAAGGCAGCGGCTTTAACCCACTGAGCCACCCAGGCGCCCTATAGCTTTTCTTTAATAGTCCAAAGTCATTATTAATGATGAACCTCTCTGACAGTGTAAGGGTCTGTATCAAGTGCCCTAATTTTCTGTAGGCAGGAAAAGGCTGGAAAATCTGTCTAGCTACAAAAAGAGTAATTTCTTGTGGAAATATTACTATGGACTTAGAGTGGGGAACCAAAAGCCTGGGAGAATTTCTTGGGAATCAGATTATGCCCCATTCAAGTAAGGGATAATACATATCCCACAAGAGTTCAAAATCGCAACGAACCTGTGACTACTCCGTGCTCACCTTTCTTTCTTTCTTTCTTTCTTTCTTTCTTTCTTTCTTTCTTTCTTTCTTTCTTTCTTTCTTTCTTCCTTTCTTTCTTTCTGTGTATCTATCTATTTTTTTGGTACGGGAGGGTTTACTGTGGCTATTCTGTTTCTGTTTCTGCATTTTATGTTGGGTGTGTATGTGTAGGAGAAGATTCATAGACCTACCCATACCCAAAGATTTAAAGGAGCCATAATGGAAACTAACTGAGATGCCATATGTAGACTGAACCTCATTTAGGTAATGAGGAACTAGATTTCAAGTTTGAACCTCCAACAGAGCATGATGAGGCAAATCATTTACTTTCTGGACCTTAGTTTCTTTATCAGTAAAATGAAAGGAATTAAACCAGATTATTTCTAAGTTCTGTTCTCATTCTTTTTATGATTATATCATCTTCATTTTTCTATTACTTATATCACTTCACTATTTTGGCTGAATCAAAGGTGACTACATTATCTTACTGGATACTATGCTTGTATTGGGTCTTTTCAGGTAAGAGATTCCCAGACAGCAATAAGTACCTCCTCTCTATATGCTCTAAAATCTTCATAGTACTTATTTTAGAGCCAAGTATCCATTAGATACTTAATAAATATTAAGTGATGACTAGGACCATGTTAATTTGTAGCATCCTAGGCTTATTGCACTATTGCTGCTGACATTTCTTTTGCTTATTAAAACAGTTAATGTGCTATGTGCTTTTGCTACTATAACATGACAGGTGAGGGAACTTATAGCAGTGACCTATTTCAGGACTTCCTAAGTGACGGGAAATTGATTTCTAACTTCATAATGGAATGAAGACTAATTTACACAGAGTGAACTGTCCTTGGGAGATTTTTTTTTTTAAATCAGGTCATTGCCACAAAAGAGGTTGTCTTTCATGGGTTATTTGGGATATATTTTGACAAGATAATCTTTGTTTCAAAGGGATAATTTAATAAGTAGCAAAGAGAACACTGATCAGTCAAATGAAACACTTAAATAAGAGACCTAAAAGCTAGGTTTCACAACTGAGGAAGACTTGGTGAACTATTTTGGGTGACCCTGTGCTATGATACATGTTTCAGAACCGTGGTTTTCACCATTCACAGTCCCACCAAAGGAAGGCAGAAAGTTTTTCAAGTAACTTTTTTTTAAAGATTTTATTTATTTATTTGACACAGAGAAGAAGAGAGATCACAAGTAGGCAGAGAGGCAGGAAGAGAGAGAGGAGGAAGCAGGCTCCATGCTGAGCAGAGAGCGTGATGTGGGTCTTGATCCCAGGACCCTCAGATCATGACCTGAGCTGAAGGCAGAGGCTTTAACCCACTGAGCCACCCAGGCGCCCCTCAAGTAATTTTAAATAGAAACTTCTTCTTTTTTTCTTTAGCAATTTATTTATTTGAGAGAGAGAGAGAGAGAGAGAGAGAGAGAGAGAGAGAATGAGCATGGAGAGAGGCAGAGGGAGAGAATCCTCAAGCAAACTCCCTGCTGAGAGTGGAGCCCAACACAGTGCACAGTATCAGGACCCATGAGATCATGGCCTAAGCCGAAACCAAGAGTTGGATGCTTAACCCACTGAGCCATCCAGCACCCCAGAACCTTCTTTTTTAACAAACACTTTATTTTCAACTTGCAGCTTCTATGTGGACTAAAGTAAATGATAAAAAGATATAAAAGTCTCAAATTCTTCATCGAAACCCTTCTAACCTCTTCAAGTGTTTTCTAATGGACATTAGTACCTACCTCTTGGCCCATTAACCTGTACTTATTATTTGGAGGTTTGAGTGTTGAGTTTACTAGTCAAAGGAAAATCAACACTTGAAATATTTTTTCAAAATTGTGCTTAGAAAAAGAAAGAAGAACCACAGGAATATTCACAACTGCAACAGTTTTTCCTCAGTAGGTATCACAGAAATAGTGATTATATGGCATAAGAAAGATTAGTCTATTGTCTGGTTAATATAATCAATATAATCAGCTAAAGGGAACAAATCTGACATTTTTTAGATGCATTTCCAGTTTTTGTTGCTTGAGTGGATTATGTAGACCTAGTCTCTAAAACTGAAGGACATGTTTGCCATACAGAGTCCAAAGGATCAAAAGTCATTTTAAGAAGCTTTTTCTCTCTCTTCCTGCATGCACACATAATCATATGTATATATAATTAATGTATAAAGGGATTTTGAGACCCAGAGCCAAGTTACTTCTTACCCAAAGTTATTTCTTGCCAGTGTTATTACTTCTATTATTATTATTACCTGTAATTTGGAAATTTTTAGAGGAAAAGGGGCTTTTCTTGACACACTTTGACTCTTTTAGTTTTCAGTGTTTTCTTTCAGCCAGAATAATTGAAATGAATTTCCAAGATAATGCTTAAAGAAAGATTTGATCTTTTGTGGTCCATTGAATTTGCAATGCTTACAATGGGAAGTAGAGTAGTCTCATATAACTGAAACCTCTGCATTTTACCTGACTCAGCAGACTTCTATCAGATTGCTGAGCCAGGGAAAGCCAGGCTAGTCCTACTGGCAGCAGTAGGTCAGAGAAGTGTTTCTTGCCCTCAAAAACCGCAAATGGTGGTGTCCCTAGTGAAATCTATTCTAAACTCTGTGACTGCAGGCAAGTGCCACAGGAAGGAATAAAGCCCTAGGGATGGCCCTGACCTCTGGTAGGAATCTGTGTCAGACTGATGAATGAAGTCATTTTGAGATAATTATCCTGAGGCTTTGAGAATTCCTTTACATTCCTTTGTAATGTTAAAGAGCTCATAGTGGCCACAGGGCCCCTTTTGCTTCTGCTATTTTGATCCCTTCTAGTCCTACCTGCTGGCAGCTGGGAACAAGTCACACCCAAGTTGTCCTAGCTAGGGCTTGGATTTCCTCCTTGCCAACGGGAAAGTTGAAGAAGGGAATCAAGTCATGCTCAGGTCATTTCCATCTGAAGACTGTCTTAAGTAAGGAGATGATTTTCACTTAATACTCAGAAGTAACATCGGTAAAAGCATCTCTTTCCAAAGCAACGTCGAAATGAAGAATATGTAAATTTTTGGTTGAATTTATAATAATACATTTCCACTAATGCTTCTGGCCCTTAGCCCAAGAAAGTCAAGAAATCATTTCCCTCAGGACATAGACTTGTTCTTTTCCTGTTGTTTTCTCTAAACCCTGTCACTTACTGATAATGAAATTAGTTTTGAGTGAACCTTTTTGAGACTGTTGATGTGATATTTCTTAGCTTTTATCTTCAAAATCTCCCCATGTCTATCGGAAGGGCATGATACATAGCATTACTAGATTAGAGTGGGAGGATGATTCATATGGGGTGTGGATGCTGTTCAAACCCAGAGAAAAAAATTATTCTTTTCATTTGTACTTATATTTTCTAAAGTAGTCATTATTTTTTTAAACCACATTGATGTTCTCCTTTCAACACACAATAAATCATAGGTTTTGGAATCATATCAACCTAGGTTTAGATACTGGTTCTGTCACTGAGTCATCTTAAAATATTAGGTAAATTATACCGCATAGCAGGCAGTCAAGAAATGTTGGCTTCCTTTCTTGATTTTTCCTGGTTTGCCTTTTGTATCACTTATTTCCCATTAGAAACACACTTCTTTCCTTTTTTCCTTTCATTTATTATTTTTTTTAAGATTTTATTTATTTATTTGAGAGAGAAAGAGAGAGAATGAGAGGGGAGAGGTCAGAGGGAGAGCAGACCCCCTGCAGAGTAGGGAGCCCAATGTGGGACTCGATCCCAGGACTCCAGGATCATGACCCCTGCCGAAAGCAGCTGCCCAACCAACTGAGCCACGCAGGCACCCCTCTTTTCATTTTAAAGTCTACTTTCTTATGCATGTAAAATAATACACCTGCTAAGCAGCTGCTCCAAATACCAGTACATGTGAGTATTACATTACACACGTGCACTTACACACACACACACACACACACACACACACACACACACACACACAGTTTCCAGAGCTGTATTTCTCAATCAATAGCAACTGTATCTCTTGGAGACATTTGTAAATATGTGGAAATGTTTGGGGTTACTATGATGAGGAAGGAGCATTTCTGGCATTTTGTAAGGGAGACCAGAGATGCTAAACATCCTACAAAATATAGGACAGTCCTGCACATTTAAGAACTTTTAATATCAACAGAATGTTTGAGAAACATTGCTCCAGAGGAAACTCTAAAAAGAAAACATTATTAATGTATAATCTTTAAAATACCTCTTCCTATCACTAGTTTCTACCCAAATCCCTCACAAACATGACAGTTGATCCTGAAAGTTTCTCTCTCTCTATTCCTAGCCACAAAATATTTCCCTGATAGAGGTGTAGAGGTGTTTGCTGCTTCTTTTCTCCCTCTCCACCCCCCTCAAGTTATTAATTATCTTCCACTTAGCCTACCGGTCTCTTGCATTTCTCTGAATTTTCCCTTTTTCTTCTATGAGGCTTCTAGAAATAGCTCATCAAGCAAGAACGTTTTGCTTTTAAGAAGCTAGAAGAAGGAATGGGAGAATTTGCAGACTCAACTGTGACCATTTCCCAAAGCTGACACTGTAACTAGACACCCAGGTGGTTGTCATTAGGAATCTGTGCATCTTTCTTTTGAATTTGGATCATATATACATAGGTAAATAGATTGTATCTTCTACCTCAGTAATGTCTTTAACTGCAAATGTAAATGTTAACGGTATATAGGTATGTAAAATATCATGTTCTCAAAGTCTAAAATATTTGGTAAAATGGGGGCCTATATTTATGAAGTAAAATTTCTCCTTGAATATGAATAAACTCATAATAATGCTATAAATTATGGAAGAGTTTTTATTTTATAGAGTCAGTGGTTGAAGGAAAGAAGTTCAAATGAACGTATAACATATTCTAATTGATAACAAGAATCTTTGCAACTGCATACCCCAATACAGTACTTGAATTGTTCTCTGAACCTATACACTGACCAAATAAGAACTTTATATTTCAAGCAAATTGCAAAAGGAAGAAATTATCCCCATGTTGGTCTTTCTTGTCTGCCTTTGACTATGCAGATCAATTATAACTTGAAGAGAAGCATACATCATTTATGTTGGGGCAAGTTCAAAAAGAGATACCATCAAAACATCCATATCTTTTGTTTAAAAACTTCTGTGGCTCAGGGGGCTCCTGGATGGCTCAGTCAGTTAAGCATCTGACTCTTGATTTTGGCTCAGGTAATGATCTCAGGGTCCTGGTATCAGGTCATGATCTCAGGGTCATGGGATCAAGCCCCACATTGGGCTCTGTGCTCCACACAGAGTCTGCTTGTCTCTCTACTGCCCCCTGCTTGTACACTCTCTCTTTCTCAAAAATAAATTAATAAAATCTTAAAAAAATTTTTTTTATGGCTCAGAAATTCAACCTTAAAAATCACAACTTACATTTAGGAAGAAAACAAAAAATTTTTTTTTCATGTATAGGCATATTAGAATAACCTAAGAAATATCATAAATACATCCCATTCTTATTTTCCTTTTGTTCCTTATGCTTTCTTGTAAGAGTAATTCAAATGAAAAGAGAATAGAAATGATATTCATACAATAGAAAGAAAAATCCATGGAGAATGAAGAAACTCTATTAAATTTTGGAAAACTATATAACATCTTAGGTTTTTAAATTTACTGTTTCACCAAACAGCATTTCCAAAGTGGGAAAAGATGCCTTTAGCCTGGTGAAAACTAACATTGAACTTTAGCTTTAAAGGGAGTGCTTGTGAAAGTCCACTGTGATGTAGCTGTACTTGGATAGCTAATGTTCACACCCAGTTGTTGGTTGAAGGACACTAAAAGGAATTCTGTGTTAAGAAACAATTCACTATAGGCAGGTCAAGAATAACAGTCAGTTCAGTACATTTGAAACCATAGGTATTTTAAATAGTTATTTTGATGAAAGGGGATCTTTGTACCACTTATTCTACCTGGCCAGCATGCCTTCACCAAGACTGAATTACTAAAGAATACAGTGCTTAAATAGTCTATAATCCTATTTCTCTGACGGAATTTCTGCATAAAATTGAACTAAGGCAAACATTCATTCCATGATGGTGAACTTATTTATAATGTTTTGTCGGCACTATATGTGATAATTCTGTCATCTCCCTCACCACTGCGTCCAAGAGTAATATAGTATTGCTGCCTCTTGACATTGCTGGACTGAAAATTATTTTAAAGCCCTAGGTATAAATGGAAAGACTATCATGCAGATAGATTGGATTGAGTACTTGATCATCCTGGGAGAAGCAATGGTTTGGGAATTGTTACACTTGATTTTGAGGCCTTCTTTAAGCTTTTTTGCAAGTCACTGAACTCTGGTAGTCCTCATTTCTGAAACGGGGATGATGCATGACCTCCTTTCCAGCTTTAAAGGATAGTTGTAAATGGCACTTAGAAACCTTCTGTGCACCATCATCATGCTCATTCTGTGATACCTTGCAAATCATTTTGTGGCACTTGAACTCTAAAAGGGAATTTTTAAACTGTATGTCAATTCTTTATTAATCTGTAATATTGAGGTAAGTGGCCCAGATCTCATTTATCTTTTTATTCAGAGCACCTAGGCAAAAAGGCTGACACACAGTGGGCATTCAGAAATTCATTCACTGAATAAATAAAATATTTTTCAAACCATAAAAACTATTTATTAGTGGTATTCGAAATTAAATTTTTTTATCTTCATGTCACCTTTTCTGATTGCATCGTGTTTCTCTCTTTTCCAATGTTATTACCTAGTTTCAAGTTTCTTCCCTGAAATGTTTTCATATTAGTATAAATATTTGTCCATGTTGAATAGAAAAGAAATTGATCTAATTAGATAAATACCCCTTTTAACTGATACATTTCACTGATACTGTCAACGTAGCTAGAACCTCTTAAAATTAATTTCTAATAATAAGAATATAAAACATACAAATTAGTTAATTTTTTCTTTGGTAACACAAGATATTTCAGTATCATGATGTGTCTTTGGGCCATAGGGAGAAAAAAAGACAAAGAAGCGGGCAAAGAGAAAACTAATTTTTTTTCTAGGCCTCCACTTGCTGAGAGTGTGTTATCTTCAGTTTTACAGAAGAAATAACTGAGACTCAGGAAGACTGAGTAACTTGCTTAAGGTCACATATCTGATTGGTAGTAGAGCTACTCACGTGGTGAAAAAATCTTGCCATTTTCACACTAAACCATTTTATAGTACTCCAAAAATATAGTTACTTGGTGCTAGGTAATTTAAACTCTGCTGAAAAATTATTATGAGTTAAGCCTAAAACATATATTTTTCTATAACCATATATTTTAATAATAAGTACTTGAAAACCATGTTGCAGCCAAAAGCTTTTCTACTCTGCCCTGTGTTGGGTAGAGAATATACCTTCATTCCGACACTTATGAGCCTTCAGTAGCCTTATCTGACTTAATGGATTTTGTTCTGTGGTTTTCGGCCACACTTTTTGTTGAAAAAAAGCACCTGATATTTGGCTGCCAAATAAAGGTGATAATTCATGCTCTTGATTTTTTAGCCCAGGGTTTATGAGTCCAGTATGAGATTCAGCCAGTCAATTTCTTGGGCACATATTTATATATAAAGTTTACAAAATATTCTGTTTACATGATCTTTCTAACTGAATCAGAATAGTAGTATTTAAATTGATTTCATTCAAGAGAAAAATTTAGAGGTAGACAAATGTGGATTCTTAGATTTCCCTTTCTTTCCATCAAATAATTACAAATATTCCTGTTATTCCTTTTGAATCGTGTCATATTTTATTTTTCCACTCAATTCCAATCCCTGATAAATTATTTTAGAGATTTCTTTGGAAAATACTAACATTTGAGAAAACAAACTCTGAAATGAATTCTCCCAAATGTGATGATTTTATTTGAATTAACATAATTTATAAATCCCAACCTGCTACTTTACTAAGGGACTCTTTGGAAACTTGATGTGCAATGATTCTCTAGGAGGAAGATAAGGTGAAGCATATTTCTGAATTATTTATTGTTGTTACTTGTGATAGTAGTAGTGACACACTACATGTCCCAAATGCCAGCTTTGGGAACGTTGCTGTAACTCTGTAACTTGAAGGGTGAGCTTGTGTGTGTACACTTATATACACGCAACACAAAACAAACAAACAACCTCTCCTGTGAAATAAACTATTATGTATTTGTGACAAATGCCAAAATAAGATTGCATGGTAGGCATAGTTATAAAAACTTACCAATTATAGAAAATCATGTTATATCATCAACCTTTACCAAGTATATCACTCTATGTGAAATGTTGTGCTGGTCAATTTGGAAGATACAAGGAGATACAATATCTAGTCTCTGATTTTAGAGGTTTATACGACATGGAAAGATGGAGCATATACACATTCACAAATAAGTACAATGAAAAGTCAGTATATACATTCAAATAGTAATAAATAGAATCAGAATCAGAGGGGGGTAGAGAAATCCTTGTGAATTCAGGTAGTCATTAAAGCTTTATAGAGATGCAAGATTCGAACTGGACTTTGAACTACATGGAAGAATTACATAGGCGGAGATGGGGATGGGATGTTCTATGCAGGGGGATTGCACATGCTCAGTGAGAAAGTGAAGATGTGACAAGTCTGTTTAGGAGATGGATGTGGCTGAAGTGGAAGATCTCTGTGCAAAAGTAGGAATGAAGTGGGAAACAGTTGTGAAAACTGAAAACACCAGTTAGGCATTTAGACCTCATCCTATCTGGGAAATGGTTGAATGACATTTTAGGAAAATTAATCTGTGAGCTGCACACAGTATTATTTGAAATGTGGTGAGATGGGGAGGAAAAGGGGGGACAAAGGCAAGTGGTGTGAGGTCAACAAGGTCACCACATGCATTTATGCTGGTTGTGCCCTGAACATTTCTGGGATGCTAATGTATAAACCTATACATCTGTGTTCAATGACTTTGCAGATAAAAGGGAGATAAGGAACAAATGATATCAAAACGGAGGACAAAGAGTGAAGAAATATAGGCAAAGAAAGGTTTAAATTAATGCAGCAAGGTAGGGCCCTGATTAGCAAGGTCAAATTATTTTTTTAAAAAAAGGGAAAATCTGTGCACGTGTGAAGTTCAAAGGAAAGGAGGCAATGGCAGAATGATTAAAGAGAGATGTACTTAAAAGAACTGGTTTCTAAAAAGGTGGGGATAGAAAGCCCAGATAGAAGATCTGGTCTTTGATAACATTTGGATACTTTTATTTTTGAGCCTAGAAGGAAAGAAGCAAAGATGGCTACAGATCCTTCCATCATTATTTCCTCAAAGAACTACTACAAACAGATATAGGTGGACTAACACACCTATGGAATAAGTTAGAGAAAAGTCTGATGATTCTGACACACTAAATGCCACTATTTATCTACCTGGGAAGGTTGAGAAAGGATTTTCTTATGGTCCTAGGACTAAGTGGTCATATCTGTTACAACACTGAATTTTAATATCTGTTGTTTTAAAGCCAAAAAATAAGCCCTTGTGTGACTTCTAGCATATCTAGCTATCAGTATATTCAGAGGGACAAGAGAAGTGAGATACCTATTTTACTCATTAGTCAATAAATTTGTTGTTAATGTCATATTAACCTTATGTTGTTAGGTCTCTTAACTCTATAATTATACAACTTTATCAATTAATTAGGTTATGTATTTAACCAACGAATATTTACCAACATTTTATAACAATCAAAATATTGGGCTGGCATTTAGGGGCTACCTGCCTTATAATATTTGGTCATTGTCCTTAAGAAGTATACTATACAGTTGGAAAGACTACACACACACACACACACACACACACACACACACGTAGGTATAATAAAAGCCAGTGTAAAATATCCAGTGGTTGGGGTGGCTGAGTGACTCATTCGGTTAAGCATCTGCCTTTGCCTTAGGTCACAACTTCAGGGTCCTGGGATAGAGCTCCGGCTTGGGCTCTCTGCTCAGGGGGAGTCTGCTCTTCCTTCTCTCTCCGTGCTCTTGTGCTCATGTGCTCATGTGCTCTCTCTAGCTCTCTCTCTTAAATCAATCAATCTATCTTAAAAAAAAAAAATACCAAATGTGTGGTAAAGCTAACAAGTATTGTGAGAACCCAGAGGAGAGACTAAGTGATCATTAATGGGCAAAGCTTTGTAGAAAAGTATGGGTGTCCTGTACCCTGAAAACTAAATAGTGATACCTATTATACAGCTTAATTTAAATGGGTGCTCTTGTTTAAAACCAAAGGGATATAATAATCCCAGTTATGTTTACTATAATTTGTAGTGCATATTATATTCGTGAGTTCTATTTTATTTATAACTAAATTACCATTTTGGACTATTATAGTCTTTAATAATAGACATTTACTTTCCCCCTAAAAGTAATACATGATAATGATGGGAATCCTAGAAAATATAAAGAGGTACATATAATATAATTAAGTGTAGATAAAACATGATCCCACCAGAGATAAATACTATTAGCATACTGCCTTATGTTTTCCTATGGCAGGTTTGAATATTTTCATGTGGCTCTTATCTGAGTCTGTCTTGTACTTCTTGACTTGATTCTTCCATTAGAACGTCTGCTCCCTGAGTTCAGCAAATAGAAATTTATCTTTGTAGTTCTTTATTGCATAAATCACAATTTTCTCCACATGTGTAGCAAGAAGTGGGAACCACTGCCTGCTTTTCGTAGTACATCAGTAAATTCCTCCCTTTTAAATTTAAATTTTCTGTAAATAAAAGTTTGTCACTCACACCATATTTTCAAACCTAAATCTGAAGAACACTTCTTACGTGTACCTTATTGTTGTTAAAAGGCCTTGTAGGTATGAACTCCCCCTTTTTATTATAAGTGATGCTTAAAGATGAAGTCTTTTTTCTTGGTTGTAGTTATACGATCTATGTTTCTGTCCTACCCCACCTCCCCAGGCTACATATGAGATGCCCCTTTTCAGAATCTTTTAGGTTTCCAAGACACAGATTCATTCTGCAATCATTATGTGCTCTGGAGTGGTATGAAATTCTGAGAAATTGTTGGCAGCTGATTTCTATGGAAGGAAGTTCTTAACCATGTTAAGCACAGAATGCACTGTTCTAGAACAAATGTCTGTGACTTTTGTCCTACATTATTGCTTCTCTGAAGGTTTATGTGAACTTCTAGAGAGTGTTCCTTTAATCGTGTTGAAGAATCACAAATAGGATTTTGAATACAATCGGACTTCCCAATAAAAGAATATTGGCTCTGTTGTCTGTTAGTCAACATATTTTGAGTTTCGGACAAAGAAACTAAAAAATAGTAACATACCACAGGAAACTTTGCTCAATGGCTTATACTTAGGGGAGGGAGCTTGCTAGATTTATTAATGGAAGTAGTTCATATCTGCACAAAGCAACACAATAAGGGTATAACTATACCTCTAAATTAACTTTAAAAATATACTTATGATTTGCAAATGACATGATTTGAAAAACCTATAAAGAACCTATCAAACTCAACACCCAAAGAATAATCCAATCGAGAAATGGGCAGAAGATATGAACAGACATTTCTGCAAAGAAGACATCCAAATGGCCAATAGACACATGAAAAAACGCTCAACATCACCTGGCATCAGGGAAATACAAATCAAAACCACAGTGAGATGCCACCTCGCACCAGTCAGAATGGCTCAAATTAACAAATCAGGAAACAACAGGTGTTGATGAGGATGTGGAGAAAGGGGAACCCTCCTATACTGTTGGTGGAAATGCAAGCTGGTGTAGCCACTCTGGAAAACAGTATGGAGGTTCCTTAAAAAGTTGAAAATGGAAGTACCCTACGACCCAGCAATTGCACTACTGGATATTTACCCTAAAGATACAAATGCAGTGATCCAAAGGGGCACCTGCACCTGAATGTTTATTCAATGTCCACGATAGTCAAACTATGGAAAGAGCCTAGATGTCCATCAACAGATGAACAGATAAAGAAGATGTGGATGGAACTAGAGATTATTATGCTAAGTGAAATAAGTCAATCAGAGAAAGACAATTATCATATGATCTTACTGATATGTGGAATTTGAGAAACAAGACATAGGATCATAGGGGAAGGGAGGGAAAAATGAAACAAGACAAAACCAGAGAGGGAGACAAACCATAAGAAAGTCTTAATCTCAGGAAACAAAAGGAAGGTTGCTGGAGGTGAGGGGGTTGGGAGGGATGGGGTTGCTGGGTGATGGACATTGGGGAGGGTATGTGCTATGGTGAGTGCTGTGAATTGTATAAGACTGATGAATCACAGACCTGTACTCCTGAAAGAAATGATACATTATATGTTAATAAAAATATATACTTATGGACAGCATTTTTATTGAAAAACAATATATGCAGATAGTTAAAAATTCTAACAGTTCCAGAGACCTTCTTCCTAAAATCATTACCAGTTGTGTATAATCTTCTAGGAATATTTTTTGTACATACAAAGGTATTTAATCTATGTTTTTCCATAGATGGAAATACAGTGCCTACATTATTTTACAACAAACTTGTCTTTTATGTCTTCAGTCTTTGAAAATTATCTTAATAGTATATCTTGGGAATTGTCTTATATCAGTGTTTGTCTATGTATATGCATTGTATATATTATTATTTTTGTTTTTTTATATAGATATACTATAATTTATTGCACTATAGATGAATATGCAAATTGTTTCTGGCATTTTTATATTTCAAACAATCTTCCAAAGAATATTCTTGTATATCCTTATCTTTTCATGTATGTGAAATAATAGGTATAGGATAATTCTGGTACATGCAACACAGAAGACTAAGAGACAAAATCTTGACTCTTGATTTGATGCCAAGATGTAAAGACTTGGAAGTTTATTCCAAGTTTATTCCAAGACTGTAGAAACTGAGTTTAGCAAAACTATTATCACTTGAATGATCAGAAAACTTTGCTTGAAGGGAAATGGCAGGTCAGCTCCTTGGGTTGTAGGGTAAAATGCCTTAGGGAAATAAGCCTTGGATGTAGTTCAAGTACTTATGAGCCTTTGGGAGCTATCCAGAGTACTGAAGAGCTGCCACGGGAAGCAGTCTGTTCCGGTAGACCAGAGACCTCAGTTTCCCGATTATTTTTTTATGTCTCCCCTCCCTTGGATCTTGCCCTTGAGATTCTGAACACTTCAAAGTCAGCTATCACCCCTCAGCTTCTTGTTTCTCTGTTTTTAACTCACTCCATCCTCCATCTGTCTCAATTCAAGTGTATTATGTCTGTTTTTCCAACCAACACCAGCTGTGACCCAGTCAGGATTTGATGTCAGGATTCCAAGATAAAGAAGCCATGCACCACTAATATCACTTGAATTTGGCTGATTCCAGATAATGGTCTCAGTTTATATAGCTATGCACAAATCAGTTCAAAGCTACATCAGAAGTATTTTCTATTCTTGAGTTTTGCTTTTCTTCCTAATATAATGAACTTCATAATGTAACAGAATGACTTATTTATTCATGTAAGTCATAATTGCTTGTGAATTTCTTCTGAAGCAAAGAATTCTTTTTCTTCCTGCTGAAGGCATGACAATGGATAACTTCAAAGCCAATGTATTCTGTTCTATTACTTAATTTTGAGATCCCTCAGTATATTTGCTATTTGTAAGGGAATATCAGAATTCTTAGAGCATTTTAGCTGGCAAAACATAGGGAAGATATTTTTCTATATTTTTGGCTTACATATTCTTGGAAATCCTCTCTCTAAAGGACTCAAACTATAGGGGATAGGACAAAGGGAGGGTCTGGTATAGTTCTTTCATCTAGACTATATGAAAGGGGGCTGGAGAAGAGAATCCTTGATTATAAGTATGAGGACATATAGTCAAAATTGGCTTAAACAAAACAAAGGTATTAGTTAACATGCCTAAACAGTATAATAATACACCTTGATTCACAGGCCTCAGATACTCACTATCACCTAGGTTCTCTATTTTTGGCTTTGCTTCTTCTGTGTTGACTTCCGTCTCAAATATGAGGTCCCTGGATGGTAGTATGGTGACCACAAAAGCTTCATCCCTAAATCCTCCCAGATTCAAGTTCAATGAATCCCTTTTCCCACTCTAGCAGAAGTCTAGGGCAAACTATTACTGTTCTGATTTTCTTTGTTTTTAGTCACATTGCTTATCCTCAAAGAATCACAGTAGATGGGGCATGGAATTTATTATCTATTTATTTATGGATCTCTCCTACCCTGAATCTGGTGAGAAAGTTGATTATTCCACTTATAAAAAATTCAGTGATTCTTATCGAAAGAATATAGAATGGCCAGTAATAAAAACAAAGATAAAATAAAAATAAAATATACACTTCATAATGGTAAATAGAAAATATACTAAAGGGAAAAACTTAGGAGTAGTAATTATTTAATAATATATTGAAAAACTAACATTTATTAAAGATTTTATTTGTATTGTGCCAATTGTTTCCTGGTAGGTTCTTATTAGTAGGTAATAGTTTTATGATTTTTAATAATCACATATAATTATAAAAATGAAGAAATTATATATATTTTAAAAACAAGATATAAATTAGTTTTTTATGAAGTAGAAAGGTATATCTTGCTACCAATTATCTTTCCCATTTCTCAAATTAAAGGACTCATTAAAATGGGTGAAACCTGTTCAGAGAAATTTGTAAAACTTTAGTGTAGGAACTGACATCATATTTGCTAAAAACAGATATGAACACTTTGCATCTTCCAAACTTATCATATGCTTTCAAAGTGCACAGAATATAAACAGTGACTCTTTTTTGACCTAGAGTACCCCTTAACCATTCTCTTCCACAAATGGCATGGATGGACACTATATAAGCAAAAGTGGCTCATTATATTATCCACATAAATCCATCTATGATGGCACTTGATTATTAAGGATGGAAGTAACAACCTATATAGTTTGTTTGTATTGTTGGTAATTGTATTGCTTCCAAAGGCATCTTTTCCTTCAAATTGCTACTGGAACACAGCAATAGTCGGTCCCTGCATTTGGCTCTTTGGATGGCCAGGAAACAGTATTACTTTATACTACTTGTCTGTTGTCCATTTTCATTTATTTGTTCCTACTCTCCCATACTCATTTTGTTTTTGATACAACTCTGCTAACAGTTCTCTTCTTCTTAACTTAGTTTTATACCATATCCAATACTTAGGTATGATGCTTCAGAAAATTCTTATCCTGGCTTCATATCACAGTGGTAATATTTTTGAGGGTGCTGGTTGTCCACAATTTCCTTAACTTGCTTTTTCCACTTTTTACAGTATAGTAATACTTTAACATCTATTTAGTATCTATACTTACCAATTTCTTATTTTATATGACACCTTTCAAGTTAAATAACTATTTTCTCATCAAGAAACTCAAACATTGATTTGGTTTCCTTGAGAAAAAAAGAAACAAAAACACATAACTAGTGATTAATAAATAGAATTCTCATCTCTTTCCTTTGAGTTATATTCCTTTTTTTTCCCCTTTGAGTTATAGTCTTAAACAACAGAATATATCTAGAGGACTGCTAGTACATGCATGTTTTGCCCTTTTGAAGTACATTTCTATACATCTCATGCAAGGGAGATCCTCAGAGACTTTTTTAAAAAAATTATAGCTTAAAAATAAGTAAAAGGATAATGTGAATTTCTCAGTAATTCACACTAAAGTAATGCTGGAAATATAAGAGTGGATAAAGAATTAATAGGGCTGGAAGAATAGAAAGCTAATAAATTTTATGTAAGAGGAATTAAAGAATGAAGACAAGTTTATATGCATCTTATTGTTCTTTATTTCAAAAGTGTTAATCTTTTATCCTCCTCACTAAAGTATCAGGATCATAGAATTTGTCCTTGAAATCCTACATCTTTCAATGTGGAGATCAAATTTAATGGGTTTTGAATATTGCCACTTAGGGAGATAGCCAATCCAACTGAATGGAATATGGGCTAGGGAGGCAGGAGAAAAGACTGATTATTCACATGGGCCCTGGTACCAGACTTCCTGGCATAGAGTCTGGATCTGCCACTGACTAGATGGGGGAACTTGGACAATTTACTCAGCTTCTCTATAATTTTAACCAGGGATTATAATGGAATTTATCCTATAGTGTTGTTTGAAGAACTAAATGGGTTAATAGAGTCAAGTTTGTAGAAAAGAGACTGCAACATACTAAACATTAAATAAGGGTAAGCAATGATTATAAGTAAGGAGAAGAATAAAGACTTGGCAAATAAGTTAACATAAAACACAAAATAAGAAACCAAGAGAAAGAAAAAAAGGCAGAGGGAGTGGGAACTGGAGAAGACAGGATAAGGGGAAATTTTGGTGAAACATTTTGGGGAATGATCATATGTGAAGAATGTGGGGTCCTCCAGAACAGGAAAGGAGATAAAAGAAAAAAGAGGTAGAAAATGTTGCCAGGATTGATCCTGAATGATATTTTCTTTAATATTCTCTGGGAGCCATGAATAAAGAATGGTACTGCTTTTTAGATTTATTGCAGGGGAGGGAGAGGATTTGTGTAAATTGGATACTATTTTAGAACTAAGCCATATAAATCCTCACTTTTACAGGTTTTATTTATCTGTTCCTTGATTCTCTGTCTTTTCTGTCCAGTCCTTTTAGTTATTGAACTTAAGCTATAGCCCTAGGAAAATATGAGTGAGAACAGTAATTCAGAGCTTATACGTCTAGGCTCATGATAGAGAGAGGGCATGAAAACAAAGAGCCTCTTAGCCCCCTCATGAGCTCATAGGTGTTGAGCCAAGGAAATTCACAGGCATATTTTACCATGATCACTTTCATTAGATGAGTTCAAGCCCATCTGAATCTGAAGATGCCTCCAGCTGCTTTTTCAATTGTTTATGTGTGATACTCATTACCATAGTTAGTGTAGAAAACCAGTTTCAAAAAGCAGTGTAACTCTGATACAATGCTTATAAGAAAGTGAGTTTTAATGGCTTTTGGTAAAGTAAAATAATATATACATTAAAATGAAAAATCTGGATAAACTTTGTTCCATTGATTCAATATCTCGACATCATCTTAAAAAAATAAAAGCACAATATGTAAGAATGTGAATGCACATACACACAAATATTTAGAACTATGTATGAATAAAGTGAAAAAAAGTAACAGGCACACGTATGGTCCCAGTGGCTGTGTGGGGGTGGGGAGATAAACTGAAACCTGTATCAAATACAAGAATATGCACAGTATAATACTAAAACAAAATGCGGAAAAGAAAATGCAACCTATAATTTTACTGTTAATGCACTATAAATGAATATGCAGGGATTACTGCATAAGTATCCAGCTCTTGATTTTGACTCAGGTCATAATCTCAGGGTTATGAGATGGAGCCCCACATCAGTCTCTGTGCTGAGTGTGGAGTCTGCTTGACATTCTCTCCCCTTCTCGCTTTGCACATTCCCCCTGCTCACGCCCATGAGCACATGCACACTTTCTGTTTCTCCCTCAAATAAAAATCTTTTAAAAAATGACCATGAATTTGAAGAAATGATCAACAAGATGAAAAGGTAATCTTTGGAATGGGGGGAAATAATTGTAAAATACATATATGTAAAGATGTTAATGTCCAAAATATATAAAGAGCTCATACAACTCAATAGCAAAACAAAAGCAAACAAACAAACAAAAAATCTAGTTTAATAGCAGACAAAGGTCCTGAATAGATTTTTTTCCAAAGAAGATATTCAAATGACCAACAGGTACATGAAAAGATGCTCAATGTCATTAATCATGAGGCAAAAGCAAATCAAAACCACAGTGAGGCATCACCCCACATCTATTAGGATGACTTTTTTTTTTTAAGATTTTATTTATCTCTTTGTCAGAGAGAGTGAGAGAGGAAGTGCACAAGCAGGGGGAGTGGCAGGCAGAGGGAGAAGCAGGTTCCTCACTGAGCAAGGAGCCAAATGTGGATTCCATTCCAGGACTCTGGGCTCATGACCTGAACCGAAGGCAGATGCTCAACCAACTGAGCCACCCAGGCATTCCTGGAATGACTATAATCAAAAAGAAAAGAGATAAATGCTGGTGAGGTAGAGAAAAGGGAATCCTTACAGACTGTTGGTGGGAATGTATATTAGTGTAGCCATTATGAAAAAAGGTATGGAGGCTTCTCAAAAAAAAATAAATAAATAAAACCAGAACTGCCATATGATCCAGCAATTCCACTTCTGGGCATATATTCAAAGAAAATGAGATCGCTATCTCAAAGGATATCTGTACCCCCATGTTCACTGCAGCATTATTTATAATAGCTAAGACATGAAAATCACCTAAATGTCCATCAACAGATGAGTGGATACATACATACATACACTGGAATACTGTTCAGTCATAAAAGGAAGAAAGTCCTGCCATTTATGACAACATGGATAGAGGGTGTTATGAAAAGTATAATAAGAAAGAGAAATACAAATACTGCATGATTTCACTTATATGTGGAATCTAAAAACAAAAACCAAACTCATAGAAAAAGAGATTATATTTGTGGTTACTGAAAATAGGGGGTGGTGGTCGTGGTGGGGGTAATCAAAAGGTAGACGCTTCCAGTTATAAGAGAAATAAATACTGGGGATATAATATGTAATTTGATGACTATACTTAGCAACTTTCAAATATACCATTATGGTAGTATTAAAAAGATAGAACCTAGAAGTTCTCATCACAAGAAAGAAACTGTTTTTGTAATTATATGAGGTGACGTATGTTAACTAAACATACTGTAGTAGTCCTTCCACAATATATGTAAGTCAGGTCATTACACTGTACACTTCAAACTTACACAGTGGGATACATATGCTCCAGTCTTTACAGCAGCATTATCCACAATAGCCAAATTATGGAAACAGCCCAAGTGTTCATCAACTGATGAATGCATAAGGAAGAAGTAGTATATCTCTATCTATCCATGTCTATTCTATATTTATATCTATATATATACCTTACACACACACAATCAGAGGTCACTATGAAATTTGCCATTTGCAAGGACATGAAGGAGCTAGAGAATTATACTAAGTGAAAGATGTTCATCAGAACATTAATCAGAAAGATGAATACCATATGACTTCACTCATGTGTGGAACTGAAGAAACAAAACAAATAAGCAGAGAGAAAATAAAAAGAGGGAGGCAAGCCAAGAAAGAGACTCTTAACTATATAGAACATACTGATGGTTACCAGAGGGGAAGTGGGTGGGGGGATGGGTTAAATGGGTGATGGGGATTAAGGATACACCTGTAATGAGCACAGGATGATATATGGAATTGTTGAATCACTACATTGTACATGAAACCAATATTACACCTTATATTAACTAGAATTTAAAAGCTTAGAAAAGAGAAAAGTATAAAAAACTTGTACAGTGGTATATCAGATATATACAGAGATATATCAATTAATCTCAACCAAACTGGAAAAAGTGACAAAAGAATTGGACTTTCAAACCTTAGAGATGTACATTAACAAAAGGTGAAAGTTAATGAAGAATAATACAGATAATACAAGCTATAAAAGGGAGGTGTTGTTTATAATTATGGAGGAATGTTTCAAATTGGGACTCTTTCAAGCAAAGAACATATAGTTACCCTATTTATAATTCACCCTGCATGAAGACTCAAACCCCACACAACTGTCATGACCACTGAATTTTAGTTTCTCTGAGGCTTTCAGATAATTAGAAACTGTGGGAATTCATAAAGAGCTTAGAGAAATCATCTGGTTGAGTCACCTAAAATTATAGAAGAGAAATCTGAAGCTCACATAAGAAAAATGACTTGACTTAGGTCACACAATTCTTTGTCACTAAAGTTATTTACAGAACCTAGAAGTTTGATACCCAGTGTAATATTCTACTATAAAAATTCCATAAATAATACAAATACTATAAAAGTACTAGCATCTTTGGGTGCCTGGGTGGCTCAGTTGGTTGACCAGTTCTTGATTTTGGCTCTGGTCGTGATCCCGGGGTTGTGGGACTGAGCCCTGCATGGGGCTCTGTGCTCAGCGTGGAGTCTGCTGAGACTCTCTCCCTCTCCCTCTGCCCCTCCCGCCTCAAAAAAAAAAATCTTAAAAAAAAAGTATTAGCATCTTCTTATTCAAAGTCAAGATTTCTTGCTTTTGGGTAGATGGTGTTACCATATCAGGGATCAAAAATGTAATGTTTTCATTAGAAAGTTATTAAGATCAACCTAGAAAAGAGTTTGTATATCTAAGCATATGACACGTGATTTTTTTTATCAGAAGTCACCCATCCTTTTATGAGGTTTATATTACACTGTCTGTGCATGAAGATTAACTGCCGGTTCAACAGTCCAATCTAAATAGTGCCAGTCACAGTGTCACATGGTTCCCAGAGAGACAGGTAATATGCTTATAGTCCAAAAATATCACAAGAATATACAAGCCAGGTATCATGGAGACCTGGAACTCCGCTGAACAGTGTAACTCACTTAGGATCAGCCCAGAAGAAGTTTCCAATGAGAGGGTTGCGGCTTGAGGTGCCCAGAGTGTAAATGATTCACTCAGGGTTCTAAAGGGTCTGAGTAAGCAATCAAAAATTTTGGTGGTCAGGAGTGCTGCAGATTTAAGTGTGTTATTCAGTGCAGGCCTTCTGAGAAGGTAATACTGTGGCAGGATAGGACAGAGGATACAAGATGAAGGAGACGTTAGTGGATACAGGAAATTCCCTGTGTCCTTTTACTTGATTCTATGGGTGAGGGTGTACATTCCAGACCCAAATTGGCTGGATCGGAAATCCGAACCTGCCACTTCGAAAAAGTGACTTAATCTTTGATGCCTAGTTGTCCTAATCCATGAAGTGGGGGAAATGAATTGGCCTTACCATTACAAGTTGTTGTATAAATGAGATACTATTTATGAGTAGCATGCTTGGAACAGGGCCTAACGCACAGCCTGCAGAGATTAGATATTAGCTGCACTGTCTGCGGGGGCAGCCTGAGGACAAGCACTGTGCCAGGGACCAGCACTGCAAAGGCTGGCATTGGGGCTGCTCTCTCAATCTAATGGCCTTCAATGACACATCACCTCCCTCATTATTTTGCAGTAGGAACACACTGCAGCAAAAAAGGTTAAAGCCTGTTTTCCCTTCCTTCTAAACTTCTGATGGACTCCTAATGTGAGAGACAAAAGTCTTTCCTCTGTATTTGCCCCCCGTCACTTAAGGGACCCAAAAAGAGAAGAGTATTTTGTTTATACCAAGGATATTCTTGCAACATAGCTTTTCTCAGAGTTGCCAACCTCCTTGGTGCCTGAATCCAGATATCTTGGTATTTGTACTGCACCTAGAATAATTCCTTGCTCAAAGTTGCAGATTAATACATATAAATATGACATATATAAATATACAAAGTTTGACAATGGAATCACTGAAAGATTACAAAGATGGGAAGAAGGCTGGAACTGAAAGAATAAAACCACATAGGGAATAAAGCTTACAAAGCCTGATTTGGTTAATTCAAAAAATACAGTGAGACGAATGGAAATTATCAGCAAGAGGATGTGGAACCATCTGGAAAAAAGAAACTGAGAGACATTAGCCTAAAACAAGAAGGATGCCTGGAGTGAGAGGGGAATGAAGCAGAAATATAGAGAAAAAGAATAGAAAGTGGCAAGAAAGATGAGAAGATGGAAAATAGGTAGGAGAGGCAGTCATAGAGTTTTATAGGAAGATAAAAACAGTAGATTGAAACAACTGGGTTTTTGGCAACCAGAAAAAAGATAATGGTGTGACAAGCATGAAGCTGCACTGAATGTCTGTTCACAGACTATCTGTGACTCACTGATGCAGCTATTTCACAAGAGATTTGAAAAACTATTTGAGAGAAAATTGAGGATATTGTACACATAGGACTTTTTTATGGTTCATCGTAATTATTTACTTTTTGTTACAACATATAAAACTATTCTAAACTATGGCAATGATGTTCCTTCAAAATTTTATAAATTGTTTTATTCTATATAAAAAGCACATCAGGTTGAAATGTGTGGAAGGGATGCTTCTCAGCATTCAGTTTTATATCCCTGAAGCTAATTCCACTTCCATGCCAAGTAGATGTTGGAAATTTTCCGTTGACTATTACACAAATTTCAAAAAGCCAAGCCATTGAGTCAGAGGATAGTTTATGGCCCATTAACAATACATTTGCTTTTCAGAACTGTAAACACGGTCTTATGGATCTTAATGTAATTGTTTAGGACGAGCATGTTGGCAAGAACTGCTGGAGTCTGTTGACACAGTCTGGAAAGCAATGTGTTTTAAGCAAATCTGCAAAATGTTACCAACTCATTAAGCTAAGAGCTTTATGCCTCAGTGTTCTAAAGCAATTCTGTAAGATACATCCGAACAAGGCTGTATATCCATTTCTGGTTCTGCCATGATTGATGTGTAAATAAAAGGGGCTGACTATATTTCTCATTGCATTATGCTGATAGTGTTTCATCATTATTGTTACTTTTTTTTCCTTAACATTATTCTTTCATTCTGTTATATAACCAGAAGAATGCAGAGAAGCATTTATATACATTCTATGGGATAGATTTTTGCTGTATTGAAATATGCCATAGGGAGTGCAAAGGTGCTTCCAAGATTATGTTTCATAGATACAGTATTAATGCAAATACATTCCTCCTCTCCTGTATGTTCCTTTAAATTTCAGTCTTCTGTAGATACTTGAAACCCAAAGGGACTTTAGACATCATACTGTCCAACCTTGTCCTCACTGAAGCAACACTTTCTAGAGTATCTCTGTTGGAGAGACTAAAATTCAGTACATTCCAAACTATTGGGACTTCATCAAGATAAAAAGCTTCTGCACAGCAAAGGAAACAGTCAACAAAACCAAAAGACAACTGACAGAATGGGAGAAGATGTTTGCAAATGACATATCAGATAAAGGACTAGTATCCAAAATTTATAAAGAACTTAACAAACTCAACACCCAAAGAATAATCCAATCAAGAAATGGGCAGAAGATATGAACAGACATTTCTGCAAAGAAGACATCCAAATGGCCAACAAACACATTAAAAAGTGCCCAACATCACTCAGCATCAGGGAAATACAAATCAAAACCATGTGAGATACCACCTCACACCACTAAAGAATGGCTAAAATTAACCAGTCAGGAAATGACAGGTGTTGGCGATGATGTGGAGAAAGGGGAGCCCTCCTACACTGTTGGTGTTGCTGGAGGGGAGCGGGGTGGGAGGGAGGGGGTGGCTGGGTGATGGACATTGGGGAGGGTATGTGCTATGGTGAGTGCTGTGAATTGTGTAAGACTGATGAATCACAGATCTGTACCCCTGAAACAAATAATACATTATGTGTTAATTAAAAAAGAATTCAATACATTTCAAGTAAGGCAGTCTTGATTCGGTTAAAGTGTTTTCAAGTGCAAATGGAAGAAACACAACTCAAACAAGGAGCATTGGTTCCTAAAACCGAAAATTTCATCACTGTTTCTTATTTGCAAGCATAGGTAGTGTGAAGGTCTCAAGGTGTATTACCATCTCTCTTCACCTCTTAATCCTTTCTTTCCACATGAATTTCCTCCCTGTCAGTTTTCTCTTTGAGGTACCACTCAGTAGTCCAGTGTTACATCTTAATATTTCCAGGGTCAGCATAAAGGGAAATCTTGTTTCTAATGGTTCAAGTCAAAGTTCTGGATTTGAGTGTAACAGAATGACTTGCACTAGAGACCCACCTCTAAACCAAACACTGGACCGTGGAAGAAAGGGATGGAATGGTCAAGTTAGGTGATGTACTCACATACAGGGTGGTTCGTTAATGTAACTGACCCGGCCTAGATTATTTTCAATTGTTTTCTTTCTTATCAACACAGTGAGGCACAATTCTTTCTTTTACCTCAATAGTCGATTCCTTCCTTTCTACTAATACTGATACTGGCTGAATTCAAATTGTCATTGAGGCTTTCCCTGGGACTATAGTTAGAGATACCTCTTTGTCTCCAGTCTTCTCCTCTCTAAATTGTTTATATTGTTGCCAGAGTGATTAACTTTAGACTCATATTTCTCTACTGCCCCACACCAATCCACACATCATCCCCTTTAATATCTACTTTTTTTCTTTCTCAAATTCTACCTTAAGTTGATATAAGTATTTCTCTCTTCTACTATCCCATAATTTTCTCTACCTTCATTTAGGTTGGGTCTCAGATGCCAGCGTCCTCCAGTAGATTATGAGTAGTTGGAACACACAAACCATATCTTATTAATTTTTATATCTACAAAAATGCTGAGCCTGAGGTCTTACCCAAACTCTTTCAGTAAATGCATGCCAAATTTAGTGAAATGTCAAACAGTCTGATTTAACAACAAGTGTTTTAAGAATGCAATCTGGGCCAAAGTTCTCAAGGAAAGGTACCTACACTGGTATGTAAGATTTTACAGCCTTATTAAGTGAGAGCCAAAGATAGGTCTCAGTGTCTGGCCAACATCAGGAGATATCTTTCCATGGGTCTCTTGTATTTCCGTAAATCTTGCAAGTGCCACACTAACAACTTTATTCTTATCTATATTTTCAAAGATGTTTTTATTGAAAACATAGAGTCATTGAAAGCAGAGCTAGCAGTGGGTTAAAGCCGCTGCCTTCGGCTCAGGTCATGATCCCAGGGTCCTGGTATTGAGGCCCACATCGGGCTCTCTGCTCAGCAGGGAGCCTGCTTCCTCCTCTCTCCTCTCTCTCTGCCTGCCTCTTTGCCTACTTGTAATCTCTCTCTCTGTGTCAAATGAATAAATAAAATCTTTAAAAAAAAAAAAAAAAAGAAAGCAGAGCTAGTACTCCCCTCTACAGCAAAGTGCATGCTTATGAAGCATTATAAAAGGTTCAGGTTTCCATAGGGTTTCTATCCTGTATGCAACCCATTGCATGTACATGTGGCCCTGAGTTGGTCCTCTTCACAGCATGCTGTGGGCATTGGGATTCAGGAAACTCAAACATGGAAATGGTGATTCTGTGGCTACTGCTGCTGTAGAGAATGACAAAGCCTTTGCCTCAAACTTAGCTTTCTCATGTCTTCTGTTAGCATTCACGAAACTCTGGCAGGCTAATTTGTTCATTTACAAGTAGGGAAAATCTCAGAACCTTCACTGTTCTGAACAGTTTGTGCCATAAGCATGCTCTAGAAGTTCTTATTTACTTAGCGCACTTGGATTGTGGCAGTGGTATACCATGTCAATGATATACTACCAATGGCATGCCACTGGCAGAATGCTAGTTGTGGTCTTGTATGACCCCAATGGATAGTTTAAGTATCTAGGATTAGGCCAACAATTTGCTTATAAAATCCATAAAGTATGGCAAGAACAAGCAGTAAATTCAAATATTATAGCTACAGTTGGTTGATATACCCACTGTCCATTTGTTTTCCCTTTCATCTTTGCAGGAACATGGAATCAGTAAAGTGAAATCCATCTACATCAAATTAAAATATTTATGATCCGGGGCACCTGGTGGCTCAGTCATTTAAGTGTCTGCCTTCTGCTCAGGTCATGATCTCAGGGTCCTGGGACTGACCCCAAGTTAGGCTCTCCACTCAGTGGGAGTCTGCTTCTCCCTCTGTCCCTCCCCCACTCATGTTCTCCCCCCCCCACCGACAAATGGAAAAATAAAATATTTTTAAAAATATACATGATCTGTAGCTATATATGTATTCAAAATTGATGTATAAAGCTTGGAGGTAAGAGGATAAATTAAATCTTACATCCTAGAAAAACTTTATTAAACTTAAAAGAAAGTATTTTGGGTGAGGGAGGGTGTATATTTACTAACCTTAGGTTTCATAGAAACAATCTTTTTTCTTTTTACATATGTTCTTGCAATTGTAAAAATTGCCTCGTGGCATAAAATATATTGACTTTGGCAGCTTGCATACACCTAGGCTTGCCAATACAGTTATTTGGAATTAAACTGACTTTCTCTGAAATGTTTAATTGGAATCCTTAAATTGCTCAGCAGACTCACAGCCCAAATGATTGCCTGTCTCCCAAAGGGCACCTCTTGACCACGAACCTCCAAAGTGCTAATTGCTTTACTGCCCAAAGCTCTAAGGACCAAAATGTTGTGAATTGACTAGACGCCTGACTCAGTTATTCATTTACAATATATTTACATCACACATTATTACACAACAATCACAGACACCCTGGTGTTCAGTTCAGAATGTCTGCTCTAATTAGCCCTAATATTTATTTTAATGTGAAATGACTTGCCCCTTTGCAAAGACTTTGAAATCTGGAAAGTGAGGGTGATTGTAGTCGATAGTGATATATGTTGAGCATAAGCCCTAGAAGCAATGCTGATAAATAAAGCTTTTGAATGAAATCTGGGAGATGTTTGCATTTCTTTCACTTCTAGACTTCCCTCTGTTCTTCTAGACATTGTGGACTGGGCAAGAGTGCAACATAATCCATAAGTAGTTTTGAACATTGACCAGGTATCCTGAGCCTTAAAACAAGATGTTGATTTTTACGTCATTGAAAAGTTATTTTAAAGGTATTTGTTTATTAAAAGTGGACGGAATGAAGGATATATAACCTCTATGACAAAATTTCTAAATAAAAGAAGTATCTCACAGAAGAAAAAAATGCAGGAGAAGTAGGCTGGCAGTGGATTTTTTTTTTTCTAAAGATTTTATTTATTTATTTCACAGTGGGAGAGAGATCACAAGGAGGCAGAGAGGCAGGC